>CP137683.1:28431970-28476489 GCA_037976565.1 Mesocentrotus franciscanus | reverse complement strand
AAAATGATGGATAAATGCAGCATTATGCATGTATTATGGGGGTGAGGGAAAGAGAATCTTGGAATTATTAATTCCTTAGTTTTGGTAACGTGTACATCCTGGAACATCCTGGAGATGGGTTTAAGAACGTTTCACCAACCCCGCCACCCCAATTTGAAATAGTAATGAGATTTAAAACTACCAAGATGTGTTTAGAATGCAAACTAGTTCTGAATTTTGAAATAAATTAAGGCATAAGACATGAAGACAATGTTTATAATGGAAATGGGTGTGGGATGAATGTTTGAGAATTGAATCACCATGTATGGTAAATAATAAAAATGCATTTATGTAAATAAGAAAATGACATAGTTATTCATACAAACAAATCCCTAGAATTAGAATTTCCTGACCAGATTGAAGAATATTCAAGAAAAAATGGCTCATTAGATTTTAAAGATTTTTCGTTATATGCTAGGATACAATGTTTATCAAACTATTGAGTTGACGTGGTGTCAACCCTCACCCCCTCTCTTTCTCTCTCTCAATCGACGCATGTGCTTTACTTTTTACAAGGGGCTTCTGCTGACAACTGCCAGTGACAAATTTATCATTTTGGGTAGATAAAAGATACACGTATCCTATAAGGAAAGATCCAGAGACAGATTGGCCGTGGGAGTTTGGGGAATTTTCACCACGAGCAGCTCTTTATTTTTGGTTGGATCAAGGTCCAGTCGATTTGTGGTCTGAGGGCCACTTGATATATATGCATCTTACATATTCAGTGGGCAGGTCGCATAACACTTTAAAAACCAATGTTCAGTCCCAGTCTGCCCCTGGAAACATCAAATAAGTTTTGTGTCAAAGACATGATGTAGAAAAATAAAAGGCCTGTCTAAATGTTGTAGTCCTGTTGTTATCTGGTTATTCGATCTTTCGACAAAGCTGTAAAAGTTTTAGTTGCTTAAGGACATATAGTGGATATGAATTTTAAAACAAATAATTAATTTTACCACATTGAAACGGCATCCAAAGATATATTAAATTCATGTTGATAGTGAAGTTGTGCTAGTGTGATCGGAAGACGTCCAAATTTAGAAAGAAAGGCGAGTTAAGGCAATTTCATAATGTCGCTCCTTTCTGCTTAGGCGAATCCAAGGTGAATAATGAAATATATATTAAAACAATTTAGGGGTAAAACACTGATGTGCGAACCCTTCCTTTTCAGAACCACAAGAAGGCCTGAGTGACTCCCGTGGGAAATATTCAGAAATGAAAATAGGAAATTCATTCCCACGCCCACCCCTTCGAGCAATACCCTAAGCCTTAGTTATGAGTCTTCATTAAATTTTTCATTAAAATGTATAAGAGGTTTGGGCGTTCATAAACATTTACCCTCCGAAAAATGGACCTTTTTAAATACGAGTACCCCAGGCCAGAAAATCTATATACACGTTGCTTTTGTACATACATGTATATTTATGAAGCAAATAAATATCAATGCAATAAACTGTATTCTAATGCTTGTAAATTAAGTAATGTTTTCTATATTAACGCAAATAAAAGTATTTATATGTGTTTTCTTCAATAATAAAAAAAAAAAATGTTTGGCTCAGACTTGATATCCACATGTATTGAAAAGAATTTACAGCACATTAACGCTTCGGCTTTATGCATGGTCTTCTGAAAATTACTTGAGGATTCACAAGACCGCCATGTCAGTTTTATGGGTATCCCAACAATTTTTCTGAGGGTTCATTTCAAGAGACCTACATTGTTGGTCTCGTGGGCTGTTTATATAATCCCAGCTAAATCACAAGCATGATTTTTTTTAAATGATCTGTCTTTGATTATGTTCAAATATTTGTCTTTACCATGACAAGATTGTACTAAGCGGTCAGATGACAGATGGAAGGGGGGTGGTGTCAAATAATAGTTAATTGTGTGTGGGGGGGGGATGAGGCACCTGCCCATGCCCCCATTTTCTAAAACATCACAGAGTATAGAAATACTTATCAATTGCACTAAGCACTCTCCTGGCCTAATCCTTTTAACTGTCTGGACTGTCTGCATTACTTTGTTCGTGTTCATGGACTAACTTGTCTTGGTCATGGGCAAGATTATGAAAAGAGGCTGGAAGGGCGGGGTGGGGGAGCAACTGTCAATGCCCACATTTCCTGAAACATCTCAGAGTACAGAAGAAATACTTATCATTTGCAGTCAGCACTCCAAATCACTTGAACTTTCTGCAATACTAAATTTCCAGTCACATTTGTCCAGTTACTATACCAAGATACTGGCCAAAATTAGAGGAAAAAATATCTACAAAAACACCTTTTGGCTCAAAATTTACATTTCACACTCTACATAATTCAATGAAATTGATATCAACTTGAAGGTATTTCAATTATTCATCTTTTGACACCAAATCCATGGTGATTAAAGGTTTACTCAAAGTTATCTTTAAAACTCGATGTAAACACACCAAACAGGTCCTCAATACACTAATATGCATACAGTTAATACACATGTGGGCAAAAATGTTGTTTTTGTGGAAATCGAATCAATAATTTTGGGTTGCTATAACTTTTTATTGAAAAGAGATATAAACCTTTCCTTTTCACAGTATATTGTCATTGTATAAGGGCAAATTCCTGGAAAGTTACAAAAATGCATTTCTCCAATTTTGATATATGTAAAATAACGATTATTGATAAAATTCAATATTTGGAAAAAATCACAAAAATCATGTTTTTTACTTAAATTTGCAATGTTAATTAATCCCAATTTCATTGAAATTGGTATCAAAATTTAGATGATTTAATTCTCTTTCATATGACACCAAACTCATGGTGGTTTAAGGTTCCTTAAAATATAATTCACAAAATACTATTTTTCGTCAAAGGGCCGCTTTTGGACGCCTCCGATTTAGGATTGTTCGCAACAAATTTAAAAAAACACCTCTGAAATATTGTGTATTATGATAAAATCTTTCAAATAAACAAGGTGTGCTTATTTTATGCGGTAGTGGCAGGCAAACCCTCTTTTCTGACTTTGGCCCTCCGCGGCCCCAGATCTTTGCCATATTTTTGGACATCTGCATCGACTAGCCTATCTGCATGCTGCAAATAACCTTGCATTAGTTGCATACAATACATGTCATGATGTGAGTGACATGCATACGCATCCATTAGCATTGACTACTATGCTTTGCTGGAGTGAATGACATGTAGCTTTGGCTTTTGCTTTTGAAATGCTTTGCTTTGTAAAATTGATCTGGA
This sequence comes from Mesocentrotus franciscanus, assembly GCA_037976565.1. Classification (NCBI taxonomy): domain Eukaryota; kingdom Metazoa; phylum Echinodermata; class Echinoidea; order Camarodonta; family Strongylocentrotidae; genus Mesocentrotus; species Mesocentrotus franciscanus. Next base: position 28,473,229 of record CP137683.1, on the reverse strand, counting down.
CAGGTTCATGCAAACTGTCACTATGCTGTGATGTTAACAAGATTATGTATTGCAAATGTTAAAAGAATGCTTGATGGGGTACGTGTTTATTTTTTGAAATAAAATCAAACAGCAAAAATTGACCAGTTAATTTTTGTTATCATTGTCTGGACACACATCCCCCATGCTATCATGCATACAAATAGGACAAAGGCAAATGCAATATAAAAGGCAAATGAAATGAAGATGTTCTCAGCATCCCACTTATCCTCCATTATCTTGTTTTCTATTAATTTCCAGGTTTCCAAAGCTGGTCCAGCCCTTTGAAAGAATGGCTTGTCAAGATGAGGAGGGACAAGTGGACACCAAGCCAGTAGTCCACCGTGTGCTCGGACCACTTTGAAGCAGAGTGTTTTGACCGCATTGGCCAGACAACCAGACTTCGCCAAGGTGCTATTCCAACCATTTTCCTCTTCCCTGATCATCTGCAGAAGGTAAACACCAAATGAATGCTAAATTCTCTTGTGGTAATGATTAAAGATGAAACTTGTTAAATTTGATAGATTATTTGAATGTTTCCTTTATTTAAGAAAATATTGTATGGTGAGAGCTAGAAGGGTGTTAACTCATATATTTTAACGCAGAGTTAATTCCCTTCTGGCTCTCAACAGATGATTATAATTGTTCCAGTAGTTAATTAATTTAAGTTCAATTCAACTTTCAATTCATTTCCAGATGAGTGGTTTGAATCATAGAAAAGTTCTTCTAAAAAGAGTTTGCATTTCAAATCTTAAATGCATATTTTACTCATATATTTTGGGAATGTAAACTGATCTGGTCCAAAGTATGTATCCCTTTCCAAAAGAAACCAGTAACACCAATTTAAAAATGCAATTTCAATTTCATAAATATAAGACAACATTTGAAGGCATGATGTTTCTGCTGTATATTGGCATATCCATGAGAAGGGAACAGAACATTAAAAAAAGAAATATGTCTTTATGAATATCATTTGCTTTACTTCTGTCAAGTAGTATGCAGGTTTATGTTGTCCATTTGCACATAAATGAACATCTTTGTTTATATTTAAAAATCTATCTGAAATGAAAATATAACCTGAGTTACTATAGAAATGCCAATATAATGGCTGTTATATTTTAAGGACAATGATTAGTGAAATCTGTGAATTTTCGGAGAATTAACCATTTCTTTTTCCAAACTATTTTCATCTTTGTCCCTTATAGACTGTTAAGAAACGCAAGCCTCCAACAAAGCCTAGAAGCAGTGAAGACATGACTAGTATTCCTAGCACATCAACAACTCCACCACTCCTCATGGCTCACAGGGGCGGATTTTGCTAGGGGGGTTTGACCCAATGACGATGCGGAGATGTTTTCCCGGCATCTACTAACACAATGGAGACCATAAAAAGCAGTGCATGATAACGTCTTTTTAAATCAAGTAACAGTTTAATACACAGTTATATCCAGAGTTATCATGTGTTTGGTTAAGTTACCAGGGGGGTTGACCCAATGACGATGCGGATACTGTGTGGGTCTGGACACATGATGGCGTTTTCTATGCACGTGATGGCGTTTTCTATGCACATCACATTTTCACTTGGCAGCCCAAGGGTTTAAACCGTCCACGAGTCCGAGCAACGTAGCGGCTGATGTTTTCCTGGCATCTACTAACACAATGGAGACCATAAAAAGCATTGCATGATAACGTCTTTTAAATCAAGTAACAGTTTAATACACAGTTATATCCAGAGTTATATGGTTAAGTTACCAGGGGGTTGACCCAATGACGATGCGGATACTGTGTGGGTCTGGACACATGGCATTCTTCTATGCACATCACATTTTCACTTGGGAGCCCAAGGGTTTAAACCGCCTAACCCCCACGTAGATCCGCCACTGGGCTGGTACATTACATTTTACAATACATTTTACATATTTATTGGTTTGCATGAAATCTAAATGCAAGATATTGTCTACTCAATGTGAGAGAAACAAAATTATATTTTATTCCATTTCATTTGGACACTAAGAAAAGTTAAGAAAGTAATTAATTTGTGTTGTGATGTTCCTTTACACCTGTATGAAACCCTGAAAGTAGAACTATACTATATGTTAATTCAACTGTTTTGTTTAGTTTTCCAATTCTTCAAATTATGCTGACAATTTACCTGTATACATGTACTGGAATTATGATGTATAGTGATATTACTGTTTAGATCTCGACTAGTGTTTGAAAAAGGACAACATTTTGTTAATTATTTCATGTGATATTCAACATTTGTTTATAGTAACACAACTGTAAAGTGGTCTTCAATGAGCTGAACTAAATGCATTTTTTGTTGTTGTTTTGTTATGGATTTTGAATCCCAAAGTGATGTATGAAATTGTGTTAAACAATCAGAGAATCAATATCATTTTTTCTTTTCACTGTATAGTATTAATTAAAAATTAAAATGTATAACATAATCTTTATGAAAACGGTTTATAAATATTTAACTACATGTATGTAATTTTGTAAGTCAACTTGGGATGTATTTCAGTAGCAATTGAAGAAAGTAAACATTAATAAATTATAAACAATTCTTTACATTTCGTGAAAACAAATGGTAATAATAATTTTTCCATTGTGTCATAACTTGCATGCTTGGAAATGGATTTATTGTGGTAAATGCCGAGAAATTTCGAATACACATAGTACAGAGAGAAGGGGAAGGGAGGGAGGATAGGAGAGAGAGAGAGAAAAGAAGAGGGGGAGAGACAGATTGGGAGAGAGAAAGGAGAAAGAGGAGAGAGAAAGGGAGAGAGAAGGGAGAGGGGGAGGCAGATTGGGAGAAAGGAGAAGAGAAAGGGAGAGGGGGAGGCAGATTAGGAGAAAGAGGAGAGAGAAATAGGGACATTGGGAGACAGAATTGGGATAGAAAGAGGAGAGAGAGGGGAGAAAGGAGCTAGAAAAGATCGAGAGAAAGGGAGAGAGAGAGTGGTGAGACATTAAGAGAAAGGGGAGAGAGAGAAAGAAAGAAATAGAGGAAAAGGGTGTGATAGGAGGGGGGGCAAATGGCAACAAGATGCACAAAAGAAGTAATTGCTTGGTACAGGCAAAATATGTTTACAAATATCAAAGCGTAATGTATCTAGGCCTATGTATCTATATGTCAATTTTAGACCATAAAATATAATGAAGTGGTGTACAATCAGGAAGCTGTATTCCTGGTACAATTAATGTCGAGATAAAGCTGTTTAAAAACATAGCAAAACAGACCAAGATACACTTATCTTCCTGCATGGTGCTCAGCTTACTGATAAAAAATTCACGTCAAATATTCACGTCTGCGTGTGAGACGCAGACGTGAATATTGGACGCAGATTTTCCAGCCAAAAAAATCTGCGTCCAATATTCACGTCTGCGTGTCCCTTTCGGGAGGCGCAGACGTGAATATTTGACGCAGATTTTCCAGCCGATTTTCACGTCTGCGTGTCCCTTCAGGGCCATTGAGTACAGAAAATGAAAAAATTACCAAACAAAGGTATACGTCAATTTTTTGATTTTCACGTCTTGGACGTAAAAGACAAGAAATTTGTTGCATAGGTATACGTCAATTTTTTTGATTTTCACGTCTTGGACGTAAAAGACAAGAAATTTGTTGCATAGGTATAAGTCAATTTTTTTGATTTTCACGTCTTGGACGTAAAAGACAAGAAATTTGTTGCATAGGTATACGTCAATTTTTTTGATTTTCACGTCTTGACGTAAAAACGAAAAATTTGTTGCATACGTATACGTCAAATTTTTGCGTTTGCGTGTCCCTTAGAGCCACCATACTCACTCGCTCCACTGTGGTCAAGCGGCTTTGGGGCAAGCGGCTAATGAATCTACTAATCGTTAGCTTTCTTCAGGTATTAAATTTGTTTTGATTGGATGTATATTTTGTCGGAATTTACTCATTCACATAATGGAACTACCTTCCCGATGAAGCCAGTAGCCCGTGACCACAGAACTGTAAATATACGTAGAAGGCTCATATAGTGGTTCGGAAAAATGTGGCCAGCGCTCGTACGTGATAAGGTGATATCCGCCATCTTTGTTAGTCCTCTTTTGTGTTCGCCGCTTTTTTCTGAACGACAGGCCAGACTGGAATTCTTGAAATTTGTGAGCTGAAAAGATCGAAGACTAAGCAAAATGGCAGCGCACGCCAGTCTGGCGTGTGCACTCGAGCGTATCTCCCAGCACGTTCAACGGCCACACGTCGAACTGTGCATTGTGAATTGGGATGAGCGCTCTACGTATTTTACAGTTCTGTGCCCTGACCCTGCACTCAACGCTGTGTGTTGTGGTCAACGTGGCCGACAATTTTTTTGCTCCGCCGACATTTGCTCCGCCGACATTTGCTCCGCCGACGATTGCTCCGCCGATATTTGCTCCGCCGACAATTGTTCCGCCGAAGTTGTTGTTATTCAGGGCCGTAGCCAGCATTTTGAGAAGGGGGATGCGTTTTAATTCCCCGATCAGGAGACACTGATGGAAAAAAATAGTGATAAACCTTTGCGAAAGACGCAAACCTTTTTTCGGGGGAGCATGGTGCAGAAGCTTTTAAGTAAACTTTTCTCAACCTTGAGTCGACCTTCTTTCAACAAATAGTGATTTTTTTTTCTTGAGCACAATATTATTTAAGGTAATATTTATTCCCTTTTGTTAATTAGCGATGGTATATATAGCGAGAGAGAGAGAGAGCTAAAAATGTAGAATTATCATTAATATTGAATAGCATCTTCCTGCTTAATTTCCCTCCTTAATTAAACGAGCATGTTTACACCATAAAATGGCGAGCGAGCGTTTTAAACCAAAGAATTTTTTCAACAATAATGAGTATCAAACAGAGTTTTCTTGCTGCGGGACGGGTCGGGCACATTCATAGTTAAGGCGATGTCAATTTCATTTTTAGAGAGCGGGCGTTTTTAAGCTTATTTTATATTGAATAGCATCTACCTGCCTTAATTCCGCCCTTCTTCGTCTGACGTTTAGGAGCTGCACACTCGTCAAATGAATTGTTTAAAATGACAATCGCGAGTTAGCGTAGCAAGTGCGCGATTTTTAAAACACTTCTCTTTTTATAATAATTATAGGCATATTATTTGTCCATAAAGTAACTGTGTCTTCTTGCCCCGTGAAAGGGAGGGCACAAACACATTTAAGGGGACGTTTTTTGTTTTTAATTTTTTAATTTGGCGAACAAGGAAGGTAAAAATCATAGGTTATAATCTTGAATAGAATCTTTCTATATTTCGCCCCTTTTGAATCAAATGGGCAAGTATTATTTCAGGATTATTGTTTATTCCTTGTCGGCGAGCGAGCTTAGCGAATGGTCGAAATTCTTTGGCTTGCCATTTCATATTGAAAAGCATCTGCGTGCCTAGCATCGCTTTTTAATCACTGATGTACAAAATGTATTACGAACATAAGCTATAGCGTAGCGAGCAAGCGAATTTTCATCCTTTTCATATCATAACTGAAAACCATCTGCCTGCCTACCACCCCTTTTCCTTAATCAATGATTATTTCACGAGCATATAGACCTATATTTCATACTCCCATTTTATTTCCCATTTTCCCCGACGTGTCGCGACGCCGCGCCGGCAGGATTTACCGTCATTAATTATACAGACACCGTTCCGACACAAAGTTATAGGTCAATGCAAAAATATGGAAATTAAATCTTCCTTTATTCTATTTTGTGTCCCTTTTTCCTTGTCGTTAGTCTTTTATTTTCTCTTTTCTTGACCTTTTCTTTTCCATGTTTTCTTGTCCTTTTCTTTTCTTTTCCTTTCTTCCTATCTTTTTTTCGCTGCAAAAGGGAGCATTTGTCGTTTACGGGGCACTCCTGCTACGTCGGCGGAGCAGTTGTCTTCAACGGGGCACTTTTGGGGCGGAGCTGTCGGAGGAGCAATTGTCGGCGGAGCAATTGTCAGCGGGGCAATGTCGCTTTTTACGGAGCATTTGTCACCGGAGTAATCGTCGCCGGAGCATGTGTCGGGTTACCGTATATGAATATTATGCCGGGAGCTCCTACCCTACCATCATTTAGCAGGTCCTAATGAAGCCGTGTACCAAAAATGGCGTTTGTACAACAAAAACTCAATGTTATATTACCCTATAAATTATTTGTGGGCTACGAGGCGACGCCCCCGCCTCCACACCCTTATATGATATTCTTGCCGGGGGCTCCTGCCCTAATATCGTTCAGTAGGTCCTAAGGAAGCCCTGGACCAAAACTGGTGCTTTTATCCGGCAAGTAACGATAATCACTAAGCCACCTGACTAATTCACGTTCCCAAGGGTAAAGGGGTACTTTTCACGCAACAAAGTCCGGCTCGTAATACACACAAAAAAATCGGCCCGTATTGACTTTACACACCGGACTTAGGAGATGCTTTCAAAGGGAGGGAACATGCATACGCGTACCCTAAATAACACTGAGTGAGTGGGGGGTCTCAGACCAGGGGCGGATCCAGCTTTTATAAAGGGGGTTGGGGTGGTATGCGAGGGAGCGTAGCGACCGAGTCCAAGCGAGCGGAGCGAGCGAGGGAGGGTGGGAGGGGGTGTCCCCTCCCACAGTAGGGAAAATTTTGAAAATCTGTGTGTGAAAATGAAAGATAAGATTTAAAAAATGGTCCCCGGATTTTTGGGGTTGCAACCCCCCAACCCTCTAGATCCGCCACTGCAGACACGGCTGCATTTCCACCTTTACCACTTGAAACTGGTAAGGAAGCAGAAGTAGTGTTTGCATGAGATCCTACTGTATCAACAGAATGAGAAGCATAACTGCTAGGGATACATCAGCAGCTTCGGAGGTAGTTACAACGTTGCTAGATCTAGCATAATTATGCTTTCTGGCATAATTTTGACCCCTTTAGCACATGACATTATGCCTGGCATAATTTGAGCTTTAGCCTAATTTGAATAACATTTTTCAAGTACATGTAGTTATGATGGTAGTTATGATGGTAAATTAATTGGACCATATTTTTTTGCTTTTACCCCCGCTTATTCAGCGGCTGGCTGAGTCGGCGTAAAATATTTCCTGAAAAAAAATTGGGAAAAACAAAATCCTTCTTACCGCCGCCTTCTTACACGCCCCCGCTTATTCAGCGGCTGGAGAAATGAGTGCAATCATAGGAAATAGGTAATCTTGCATACAAAGTCGACATACTCGTTTCCACAGTCTGTGACGGTCCATCTTCCACTCTCAGTAAAAACAATGACAGAGCTAGAGCACCGGAAGAGGGAGGTTGTGTCACTTCCAATAAAGCTAGTTAGAAGAAAGATAAAGACATTTAATTTCATACAATCACTCCTAGATATTTATTCAAAAACAGTCACGTGTGATTCGATTTTTAGTCATCTATTAAAAAAATTTCATTATTAAAAAGAATAACTCCCTTTGAAATTATTGGTTGAAAGTAGTCACGTGTGATTGATATGCACTGACATGATTGAGTTGTTTCATGTAAAACAGCCTCTGATGAACTAATACTTCAACAAGCTCTGCTTCTACTTAGTTCCTCTTTTCTCGTGCCAAAATGACATCACATATTTTCTCCTTCATCACAAAACATGGAAAGTTATATTTTTTTTCATTATTTTTTTATTTTTACACATTTAGACATTTGTGCGAGGGCCTATAACGAACTTTCGCTGTACATTTAAGCCTACCATACAAGATGGCATAAGTCAATCGCCTTTATATAAGCTATGCTATTCATATGAAAACTGTTGTTACGGTATGCCTAAGTCGGAGTGCCGTTAGCTGGTGAGTACATGTGTCAGGGACGGATCCAGGAGGGCCGGGGAAAAGAAAAAAAATATTTTTAGTGCTCACTATATATATGATAGCTCTGTCCAATAGCGGCTTTAAGTATAGAGCATATAATTGTAGTCTCATATTGCAGACGCTGTTACGCACAATGACTTTTAAGTTCACAGAGGATGGATCTTTTAAAGAAGCCTTTAATATGAACAAAAGAAGCTTTAACGTATTTGTTTTTCTTTGTTTTTACATGAAATGTATTCAGGTCAGCAGAAAAATATTGCGTTTACCGGCAGGGTTAGAGATTTCCACATATTTTCTCCTTCGTCACAAAACACAATATTTTTTAATTTTTTTAGTTCAATATTATTATTTTTTAAACATTTAGACTTTGTGTGAGGGCCTATAACGAACTTGGATTTCATAGGCCTACCATACACGATGGCATAAGTCAATCGCCTATATGTAATATATGCCATTCATATGAAAACTGTTTTTACGGTATGCCTATATAATCGTAGTGCCGTTAGCTGGTGAGTACATTATGCATAGTTCGAATCGAGAGAAATGAACTTGAACGCAATACAAAAACACGTGTGCTTATCAGAGCGTTTCAGAATTATATGACGTCATTAATTCATGCCTAACACTTATATACAAATATGAACTCAGGGCAAGAATATGTTTGCATGAACCAACGGTGATGCTCGTAAGAATATAGACCGGCGTTATTGTGTATATACAGTATAAGTGTGCGTACTCGTTGGGAAGCTGCAATATTTTGCGACCAGAACCCTTCGCCTTTGTCTATTACGTTACTATGGAAGCTGCGATATGAACCACATTGTTGAATAAGGCACATATTCGCTGCAAAAAATAATTACAGTGATCATCTCATCACGTTCAGTCAAGTTTACGGCAACTATCCTCGGTATAAACATGTTGGGCAGATCTGTCTATATATTTAGCCATGATGATCTTTTATGTGATTACTCATACTGATGCACACGAATAATTTTATGCCATTCAACGCGAGGTTTTCGTGATATGTAAAGCTGACCCTTGAACAGCCTGCATTTGATCAGGCAGCAAATGTGTGTTTAGTTCTCCATCTGAAATGTTGTTGAAACTGTCATTAATGTTGGGACAAGGTATATTGTGCATTCAGTCTTTATGATGGTGTGGGCCAAAACGGACAGCTTATCGGTCTTTTCTCCTATGTTTGATTGCTGGAAAGTGATCATGGATACAAGGAAAAGAATGCAAACCGTTTTAGCAAATACCAAAAATGAGGTAGGTAAAATATCATGGTGTTATTAATTCACTGCTCAATGTGAGGGCAATATATTATATATATATTACCACGTTTAATCGTATGTCTGCTTAATTATTTGAAATTAATTACAGAAATGTATGCCCCATACTCCCATAGAACTCCCCACCGTCCTTGCCCAATAATTGTCATTCCTGCTTAAAAATTGGATAATTACAATCATGATAACAGTGGGAAAATAACAACTGATCGCATCGCTATATTGCTTCATGGTTGTTGCTTAGCAGGGTTAACTAGCCGATCACATTAGAAGACTGTCGGTTTATAATTCTACAATACGTTCAGAGAACATATTTTGAGCGAATTAAATATGCTGAGGATCGTGCATTGAAGTGGCTTACTCAACGACTCGTATACCATGTCTACAAGGGAAACTGCAGGTTAAAAATTAGTGACAATCCGAAAAAGTATTTCCCCATATATCATCGTTTCTGCTGCAAAGTTGTGGAATTAGCTACCTAATATTGTGAAGTCAGCTGCAAATAATGTTGACCGGTTCAAGTAACTTCCGAAGTACAATTTATTTTGCTCGAGAAGAACTCAACTGGCCTTTTTGAAGTGATATTTTATTGTTTAAATGGGCCAAACATGTGGATCTTTATGCGCAGCACATTTTAACTGCATATGAAAAGGCACTTCATTAAATTCCTTTCACTAATTGGATTGAGGAATTGAAATAGTATGATGTATAACTTCATTAGATATAATAATATAATATCAATTTTCTATTCTTATTGATTTAGAATCAGGAAATGCTCAATGCAACAACATTCATTACAAATCAAACTGCGATATGGAGATACTCATTTACTTTCCATTTATGCATGTTATATGCCTATTTAGTTTTTGTCTTTTTTGCTATTGAATTCCTGTTGCTTTTTGCCTGTTTATATTATCATATGTTGCTGTCGCTGTAATCATAAGTAAAAGACCTGCATGCACTTCAAGCACACGCTTACGCTGCAGCTCTTCTGCATTGCTATGTCAATCGTTCCAAACATTTTGCTTCATTAATTGTGTTATTCATTGTGATTTGAAAAAAATATTACCACTATGTACAAAATTGTCATATTGTTACTGATAATTATTGATGAAAAATGCAGAAATCAATAAATCAAATCAAAATCAAATCAAATTTATATGGTCAAACCATTGAAAAAACAAATGGAATTTATTTTTGTCACAGGATATAATATTTGTCTCAATCTGTTTATGTTGTAGCAGTCTTCTAGAACATCCTTTTTGAATTGTATAATCGCAGTCATGATAGCACTCGAACTGTCGTCTCACTGTAAAGGTACGTAACAAAAAACGGTTAGAGGACGATGACGATGATGATGATGATGATGATGTGAACATCTATTAGTTCATGTGAGCTTGGGGCTGTTTGTATACAAAATGAATGGCTCTTCTGGATAAAATATTTTGTCATTTTGTGTTATATCTGTATTAATGTAATTTGTGCTTGTATTTCTGCTTTTGTTCTTGTTACATTGTTATGCGAAGTTTAGTATATTTGTGTAGAAATTGCGCACTAAATATTTACAATTACTTTTGTTACCATTATTATTATTATTACTATTATTATTATCATTATTATTATTATTACTATTATTATTATCATTATTATTATTATTATTATTATTATTATTATTAGTAGTAGTAGTAGTAATAGTAGTAGTAGTAGTAGTAGTAGTAGTAGTAGTAAAAGTAGTAGTAGTAGTAGTAGTAGTAGTAGTAGTAGTAGCTAGTAGTAGTAATAGTAGTAGTAGTAGTAGTAGTAGTAGTAGTAGTAGTAGTAGTAGTATTCTAGTAATAGTATAGTAGTAGTAGTTGTAGTAATTAAAGATGGCGATTAAAACAATTGAAGCCTAAGTTTATGTAATGTTCATGCAAGATGCCGTCATTCAGTTGATCCAACCAGACAGAGTTCTGATCCATAGGTTGTCCCGGATTGTTAGATCGCTTTTGCCTCTTGTACACGAGGCGTCAATTTGATTGCGTTAGTACCTGCGCTATTATAATCACACCTGTGAAAGTAATTAACCCATAGCCTACGCTATTTATGAAAAGCGTTGTTAACGTCTCATTTTCGATCATTTGTATACGATGGATGTCACACTCATCTCTGGTGCGTCAAAGACCGCACCATTCACTGACGCAGTCCTACGTCAGTGAAAGGACGCCTCGTGTGCAAAGGGCTCAACTTCAAGATTAATGTGTATCTCATAAAATACCCATTTCCCATACTGTCAATGAGTATAGGGCTATGTCTATGTTCCTTGGTCGAGTGTGTTCACCGTTTGACTTATAATTAAGAGATAATCAGAATTTGCTGGCAAAATGGTCCATTTCACCTAGCAGTAAAGACGCAGATGTAGTAGTGGGCTCTCATGGGGATCGGGTGTTTACTCAATAACGGGTGTTGTCAACCACCGGGATTAGCCTTAATAATTATGTGTATTTCTTGATGTGACCACGGGTTTGCTGTGTGCGAGAATCCTATTATATAATTATGTCCACCAAGTTATGGTGTTAGCGAATTATGACCAACTGCACATGGAAACTGACTACATCTCCTGTTAATGGAAACAGAACAAAATAAAGCCATCGTCAGTTTCATCATTACCAATGAATTAGGTTGAGAATATGAATATGTTTCTGTTATGTTCTTCATTTCACAGCTCAGTGCTCAAATCCCGGCGAAACATTGGAGCTTTCAAGACCTCAACGACTGAAATCGACAAACTATCCCGACCCGTACCCCGATAATGTCCCGTGTTCGTGGAAGATTGCTGTTCCAGATGCGGAGCCCACGTGGCGAATTCAAGTCAGAGTGGTGGATGTTGATTTCCCATGTTGTTGCGACAGTGACTATTTATTGATAAAAGACGGTATATAATTGATTGATAATATGATTACGTTTCAAAGAGGAATTAGATTGTAAGAATGATGTTATGCACTATCGGTAGTGATAATAATCATTAGAATAAAACGATTAAAACAATCTCAGATGCCCTCAGAGAGGGCACGTGCCCAATTCGGCACTTGAAGGGGCGGGAGATAAAATACTGCTACAGGGAACAAAAAAGAAAGGGAGGAAATAAAGAAAATTAATTATACATCAGGATAAAGTATACAATCAATTGTGTTTCTAAAAAGTTTATATGCGAAATAGTATGTTTAATAATAATCAAGAAATCCGTTTGACACGTGTTTGGTGCAAGTTGAAGTCGTTGTAGTATCTTGTTTAATTGCTAGGCCTACTTATTAACTAAAATTAAAGAATGTAAAGAAAAAGCTGTGTGATCTTACCAAAAGTGTATTTGAGCTTTCCTTTTGTAACATTAATAATCTGAATACACATTGAATTATCCCTTTCTCCCTATCCCTCTCATCATCTCTCTTCTCTATCTCTCTCCCTTCCTCCCTCTCTCTCTCTCTCTCTCTCTCTCGCATGTACCTACCTCTCTTGTTTTCTCCTCTAGGTTTCAATTCCGCTGCCAGGTCTATTGTTGCATTATGCAGTGCTGGCAGAATACTAAACCCGACTACAATAACTAGCAGTGGATCCACTCTCTATGGGAGTTTATCAATGATGGAGAAACCACCAACGCTGACGAGAGGACTTCATCGGGATACGCATTGCAGTTCATCTATTTTGGTAAGCGATTTGGGTATAACTCGCCCACTATTTTTTGTTAAAGAACTAATGTCATGGCGGGGAGAATCATTGATCATCGATTAATCACAACATAATTATGACGTCATGTAGTTAAAATTGTAAAAGAACATTTGTAGGTTGTAGGCTACATCTGGAATTTTCTGAGGGGTCCCTTGTAAAGTCGTTGAATGAAACAAAACTATTAATTTTGTGGTAATAATGATGATGATGATAATAATGGTGATCATGATCATTATTATCAGTAGTAGTAGTTTTTTTTCCTTCTTTCTAAACAGATTCAAAAGTGTCCTGTCCCAGTGGTTGGGTTAGCAGCCGTGGTTTCTGCTACAAACTCCACAATGAACCGTTACACTGGCAACAAGCAGCATCGCGATGTGGGTATGACGGAGGGTTCCTGACATCCATAGTCGATCGAGAAGAGAATGACTTCCTTCTAGGTAAGATAATATTCAACTGTCCTGCTAGTATAGCATGAATAGTTTTAGTATAAAATGTAGTCATGATGTATTACCAGTAAGTTAGCAGCCAGTAATAGAAGCAGCAGCAGTTGTAGTCACGGGGTAGTAGTAGTAGTAGTAGTAGTGGTGGTAGTAGTAGTAGTAGTAGTAGTAGTAGTAGTAGTAGTCAGTGGCGGATCCAGGGAGGGGGCCCCCTCCCCTAGAAGAAAAAAACAGGTAAAACACCCTTTTTTTAAAAAAGAAGAAGATGGCCCCTCCTGGCGCTCAGGGAGGGGGTGGCGGTTGAAGAAAAACAAATGTGCTCACTACCCCACCCCCACTGAGCGAAAATCGACCGGCACGATTTTCAAATGAAGTGGGCCCCTTTTTGGGCCCCCTCCCTTGCCGCCGGCTGGATCCGCCCTGGTAGTAGTAGTAGTAGTAGTAGTAGTAGTAGTAGTAGTAGTAGTAGTAGTTCTAGTAGTAGTAGTAGTAGTAGTAGTAGCAGCAGTAGTAGTAGTAGTAGTAGTAGTAGTAGTAGTAGTAGTATAGTTTAGGAGGAGGAGGAGGAGGGGAGGGGATGATAAGGAGAAAGGGGAGCATACAGTACCCAACAAAACTGAGTACACCCTTTTGAGGAAAAATATAAATATCCCGGTAATGCAACTGTTTGGTGTACTGAACTGTTTTTATAGAGTGGATGTGGGTGGGATGTGTTGTGGTTCATTGAATTGACTTTCAATCCTAGGATTGAGGGTTCGAATCCCAGCCTGGCATTTATGTTTTGGGGCTTGACATTAGTCCACATTTGCCACTCTCCCCCAGGTGTAAATGGTACCTGGCAATAGACCGGTTTATTAACATATTTAAATTTGATGGCTATTTTTAAACAAATTAGTTCTTGACAACCCGAAAGTTTGCCCGAGATTTGCCGACATAGCAACAAGTAATGTATGCAGACTGGATTCTGAGTATTGTTGTTCACTCATTAGTAACAGGTTAATGGAATAACTCGTCACAGCATGGGTTACCAAGAAACAAACATCATCCATGAATTTGAATCCTTTGTTTTGAACTGGTCTATTGCTGAGTAATAATAATTGCAGGACCCTCAGGAAAAACAGCATTGATGCTGATGAGGCTTCCTGAGTTAAAAAAAAATAATAAAAAATATATATATTATTATTATACAGTAGGCTTGCGTGTGCACCATGTGAGAGAGAGGGAGGATTGAGGAGTTCTGAAAAGGACTCTCGGTAATCTTTCTTGAGGGTGTGTAGTCCTGAAAAAGACTGTTGGTGTAGTCTTGAAAAAGACTGTTGGTTATCTGTCTTAGCTTATAGTTCTAAGGAGAACTATAGCGCTTGGAGAGGATGGGTGGCGGGTGGCTCCCTATACAGTCTTTTTCAAGACTACACACCCTCAAGAAAGATTACCGAGAGTCCTTTTCAGAACGCCTCAATCCTCCCTCTCTCTCACATGGTGCACCTGCAAGCCTACTGTATATCTACATCACCATGCAAGCCGCATCTATATTATTATTACACCAGACTGACCACAGGCCGAACAAATGAAAATGTTATTGCCCGAACAGCCAAACATCGGTCGATTTGAATTCGGTTTGGTGGTGTGACCGATAACTTGATTATCGTGGCAGACACGACTCATGTTGATAGGTGTTGTGAGGTGTTGCAGTCCAGTGGATAAGTCTTCGGACTGTGAACCACAAGGTACGGGTTCGAATCCTTGTCGCAGCAATAATGTCCTGTGGCAAGACATTAATCTACATTTGCCACACTGCACACATGTGAGGTAAATCGTCTGGGTACCCTGCAGCGTTGCCTGGAGGAATTAATTCCTTAAAAATGCTTGAGCGCTGTAATGGCACCAAATGAACGCTAAAGCCGGGGTGATAATAATGGAGCATAATGAGTAGGAATATGCCAGACATCAGTCTACTTTTATTATTATTCATTATAATATTTTGTTCAGAACATTTTGCAAATGAGACACCTCTAGCATGGATAGGAATGAACTCCAGCAGGCGCTGGCTTGATGGTTCAAGTTCTCTTCAATTCAAAAAGTGAGTTGTGCTTTATAGGATTAAACAGTAGCGGCTTTAGAGGGCGCAACCCCCCCCCCCTCCCCCAAGAAAATTCTTAAAGCCCCACCCCCACACAAACGCACATTTGTTCTTGATTATAAATGAATTGAAGCGAGACTCATATAGAAAATGAGTGCATGAACTCCCAAGACCATCCACACCTTCCCCTCCCCAAAAAAAAAAAAAGAAGAAGAAAGGTATGGAAGCAATTTTTACATACATGTATTAGTATATATATATATGCATAGTTAACAAATAAATTATTTATACCCTTACCAAGTTTCATAATTTTTTAAGTATGTGAACAATGATTTATCATGATTTATGTTTAGTAAGAATGTGATATATCAAAGCTTACGTCTAAAGGTATTCAGCAAAGGCCCTAATTCAACCAATCCCCCTTTGATTCTTGAGATACGAAAAACACAAAAGCATCGAATTTAAAAGGGCTATGAATACTTTAGTTCTTCAATATATATATATATAGTAGTAGTAGTAGTAGTAGTAGTAGTAGATATTACATTTTTATTTGGCAAGATATCACATTTGCCACTTTCCACCCAGGTGTTAAATGGGTACCGGTAGGAAGGTATTCCTTGAATGCTGTGAGCGCCGAAATCAGCTGCCTAGCAGAGCCGGGGTAATAGTTGGAGCGCCTTGAGCACCGTGCATGGTTGATATGTGCGCTATATAAACATCCAATATTGTTATTAGTAGTAGTATTAAGGTATATTATTATTTTATTTTTTAATTATTTTTAAAATTTTATTATTATCATTATTATTATTAATATTATTACTATTATTATTATCATTATTATCAGTATCATAATTATCACCATCATTATTATGATTATTATTATTATCATTATTATTATTATTGTTTCTGTTACAAGTCATTTGTTGAATAAGTCATGAATGAAATATCAAGTTTAATAATTTATATTTTACATTATTAATTTGTATATTGTAAGACATTGTTGAGTATTCTTGTTTTTTAAAGTATCGATTGTAATAGTAAATCAATTTTTTGTTGTTACGTTTTCCGAACTGATTTGTACCAAAATACTTTGTTTAGCTGTTTAAGGGGTTAGGCTCGACTAGCACATTTGCTATTATCTGGCCCCTTTTACCAACCAATAGTTTCTCTTCTTGTATATGTAAAATCATTGTATGAAATGTATGTATTGCTGTTGGTAAATAAATCAAATCAAATCATATATTATGGTTTGAGGTAGAATAACATTAAAAAGAATCACAGTATCATTATTATTATCATTATTATTATTATTATTATTATTATTATTATTATTATTATCATACTATTATACATAGTTTCAGATACCCAACGATAAGCGAGTCACGGTGTTTCACTCTTGAACTGGATAAAAGGGGAACATGGTCTGATTCAGATTGTGAACACGAACAGAACAACTTTATATGCAAGAAAACTCAAGGTGTGTATCACATTTGGTCAAAATCATTATCATGTTTCTATTATTTCACTTATTTTCTGTGGGCATCTGTAGTGTGAACTGCAACCTTTAACGTTCAGACAGATGTATCTTGATAAGTTATTGATGTCGTTCATAATAAGAAAATACAAAGAATCATAATCAATACAAAATATCCAATAAGACATAGGTAAGGAAAACGACGTATGATAATCTCCTTCAGATATATTACCCGAATAGGCTTGCAAAGTACACTGTAGTATCAATAAGGAGTAAGAAATTATTTATTTTTAAAGACATCGGGCATAAGAAGAATTTTTCCCATTAAGATGAAAAATTTACATCATTATAACCCACCTTTCCATTACTATATATACTCCCTTCTGTTCCCTCTTCTCTCTCTCTTTCTCTCCTCTGTCTCTATCTCTCTCCTATCTTTGTCCTTTGTCCCTGTATATGCCTCTCTCTCTCTACCTCCTCTCTCTCTGTCTCTCTCCCCTCTCTCTGTCTCTCTCATCTCTCTGTCTCTCTCTCTCTCTCTCTATATATATATATATATGTCTATCTCTCTGTCTCTGTCTCTGTCTCTCTCTCTCCTGTCTCTCTCTCTCTCTTTATCTCTCTCTGTCTCTCTTTGTCTGTCTACTTCTCTCTCTCTCTCTCTCTCTCCCTCCTTTATCTGTCCTCTTTTCTGCCTCTCTCTCTTCATTTTGGCCCAATTGCACTTTATCTCTACTCTCTGTCTGATGCTCCGACATATTATGCTCCGACATATTATGCTCGGGCAACAAAATGCACAGGGATTTATTTCATCAAATAAACAGGGATAGGGTTAGAGCTAGTTATAGTGTTTGGTCCAGGGCTGAAGGTTAGAATTTATTGTGTAGGATAGTGTCGGATCATGCGTCATCGTACTACCTTCTCTCTAGGTTTCTCTGTCTACAAATTACTCCATCTTCTCTGTTTCCTGTTTTACTCTTAGATGGATCTGGAGGGAGATACTGGACCGAGGTTGTCCTTTATGACCGGAAAGGCGACTCCTCGAGTAAGATCAATGTAAAAGAATCATCATATGGCCCATCATGGCAGTCATATTCCTCATGATGGCTTGCTTCTCCGGCAGACGGGAACACTGGCTATACACGATCATGAAGGAATGTATGAAAAGCTGTATAAGCTCCTGCGTAGGCTGTATACGAGTAGCGTTGACACCTTGCTCTTTATGTTATGAACGTATCCGCCAATGCTACCACATGCGGACGACGCGTACAACCTCCAGCCATCCTACAACCTCCAGCCATCCTACAACTCCTGAACCAATGAATCGCGCTCCCCTAGCCCAGATCATATTTCCAAGACATTCGACGTCATCAGAAACGGACGATCATCCGCGCAGAGAGTTCGGAACAACGCAGTCGCCGTCGACCTATAGCGATGACGATGACGTGATTTCGGAGGCTCCGCCCCCATCCTACATTTATGCATTGGCGCCTACGTTTGACATTTCTTACAATGACCTCAGAGGTTCAGGGACATCGATGAATGCTAGAGAATCAATAGCGGCACCCTCATACGAGTATGCAGTTGCCAGATCATCTCAAACTTCCGTTTGAACATTCATATTACGCAACATTGTTTTAAGAGAGCAAAACGATTTATCGACCATGCTACTTTGTAAAAATTCATAATAAAAACAACGTAATACTTGAAGGTAATATAAAACTGTTTAATCAAAATGATTTATTTGCATTTTGTACCTCATGCACACTGACCTTCAAAGTTCTAATTAATGTACGTTATTCTGCCGATAATTATGAACCAATAAATAGTTAACTGCAAACTCACTCGACAGTCATATGCTACGCGATACGTTGTGATTATTTCATATTAATGATCTTTGTATATGGTATTTTGTAAGAAATATACCGAAACAATTTCATGAGTTGCATATTTTGATCAAAATGATAGGCCTACTCTTTTGGTAAACCCTACGTCCAATCTTTAAATTTGCCCCTGTTTCAATAATTTTCATAAGATTATGAACGGTCGTGTAAAGTTCATGACTGGTGTAATGGTTGGAATGGTTTTTCACTAATGTGTGGTAGGGCCAATCTATATCAAATTTTCATCAAAGAAAATAAGAGAATAACAAAAGGCTAGTTCAAACACTTATGCAACTTGGTAAATCAGCAAAGAGGTTATGGGGGAAAAAACAGATCCCCCACCCACGGATAATATCACATTAAATGGCACTAAAATACACGATCATAGTCTTCTGAGGAAACAATCTTAAATTACTTCTGAAGATCAAACAAGAGTCTCAGATGCGGCTGCATTCCCACTTTCACCACTTTAAATTGGTAAGGAAGCAGAAGTAGTGTTTGCATGGGATCCTACTCCCGGCTCCAAGACGGAACTGCTATAGGGATACATCAGCAGCTTCTGAGGTAGTTATCGCATCATACGTTGGAGCTGGCATTAGTGAGCTAGGGTTTAAGAGTTGGTGGGATCCTTCGTTTTCTACGGCCGCAAAATCGAGCACCGGATCCAATGCCTCCGTGTACGGCGGCGGCGGAGCTGGAGGTCTCGCCGCGCTCCCTCGACATACGCTGGCGGCGGTTGAGAGTCCCCTGGAGTTCTTTCCATTTCCCGGGCTCGACGCCTGACGGGATCGTATCATCCAGGTCTGTGTCGCGTTGCTCCACTGGTTCCACATGAGGATGGCGCGAACAACAATTCCTTAATCTACGTCGAAAGCGCCTCGGACAATAACACCTAACTTCACATAGGCATGCACAGCGTAATATTAAACAAATAACTAGTCTTCCATGCTTTTACCTCGGAATCAAACTACTAACAAGAAAATTATTAAAGAGAAGGTTCATTGATTTAAAAAAAAAAAATTATTGTCATTATTGCAAAGCTGAAACTTTGATTGAACAAGGTTATCAAAATTCAATGCTTGGAAACATTCGAAGTAATGATTATTATCAATTACAAAACGCTTAAATACAGCCCCGGCATAGCACCTGAAAAGCTCTCCGATCGCTGCTGAGATGTGTGACGTCACATGTTGAACATGATTTGCACAAGCAGACGATGTCCCATGACATCTCACACATTTTCAGTGCCTGTTTGTCATCTTCTCTTCAGTTATTTCTCTAACTTCAGTACCGTCAGGCTAAATGTTTTATCTATTGCATTACTCTATACCCCGCGCATGGCACTTTCACAATATTTGGACATTGTATTTTGTTTATGTGCTGCCAGTGGAGGCCAATTTTCTATGTTTTGAATATGGATCAATAAAAGAAAAAAAGGATATTAGGACTTAAGGTCAAGGGTATTGGGACTTAAGGTCAAGGATATTCGAACTTAAGGTCAAGAATATTCGAACATAAGACTAAGGATATTCGGACTTAAGGTCAAGGGTATTGGGACTTACGGTCAAGGATATTCGAACATAAGACTAAGGATATTCGGACTTAAGGTCAAGGGTATTGGGACTTAAGGTCAAGGATATTGGGACTTACGGTCAAGGATATTTGGACTTAAGGTCAAGGATATTGGGACTTAAGGTCAAGGATATTGGGACTTAAGGTCAAGGATATTCCAACTTAAGGTCAAGGATATTGGGACTTAAGGTCAAGGATATTGGGACTTAAGGTCAAGGATATTGGGACTTAAGGTCAAGAATATTGGGACCTAAGGTCAAGGATATTGGGACTTAAGGTCAAGGATATTCGGACTTAAGGTCAAGGATATTCGTGCTTAAGGTCAAGGGTATTTGGACTTAAGGTCAAGGATATTGGGACTTAAGGTCAAGGATATTTGGACCTAAGGTCAAGGATATTCGAACCTAAGGTCAAGGATATTGGGACTTAAGGTCAAGGATATTGGGACTTAAGGTCAAGGATATTCGAACTTAAGACTAAGGATATTCGGACTTAAGGTGAAGGATAATTACTGCAGGTGATATTTGGTATTTTCGCGAGACGAGCTACTGCAATTTCCTTCGAAACTAAACATGTTTAAAATGGATTCGTAAGAAGCCAATTTTAACCAAAAGAAGACAGATAACTTGGAATTTTGCATTGTCTCTTCTTGCCCTGAGCAATATCGAGAAAAACCTCATACTAGTAGTTGAGTTTACCAATATAAATTTGAGATTTGATGCATCAGATGTCTTCCTCACAAACAGTAGACCACAATTTTGTAAAAGTATTATGTATCTCAATCTTTTCTCTGAAAAGTTAGGCATTCAGAATAATGTTTTGCTGATTTGTTTTGTTCTCATTGAAACACAAGATAAGACACGATAACTCCGAACTGTCGTTTCTAACGTACTTTTTATGTCAAATAAATATTTTAAAAATCAATAAATCTTCTGTTGAAGCCAGAGGGTCGTTAACTCACATTGTTTTACACCGAAGTAATGCCCTTCTGGCTCTCAACAAGATGGCAACATAGTCCAAGTGTATCACCTGACTCTATGTGGCTTTATCAATCTATTGAACTTTGCTTCAGGCTAGCAAAAGTATAGCAAAATTTTATGTTGTTTTGTCACCCCCCATGCATGTAGAAGTACACAATTAATTAGACGATTTGTTAATTACATAGGCTTTCATATGTTAAGTGGAATTAAAATTGACATTTACACAATATTTACATTAAAGGGATCCGGTAACTTTGTCTCAGATTCTGAAACAAAATTCTGGATTTAGCTCATGATGCAATGATAATCATAAACCTTTAGGTCAGTCAGGAACCCCATGACTTTTACAAGCTGATCGCCTGTCTGATTATCAAGATATTTATGATTGAATTACAAATTTTGAAAACCATTCGCCTGATGGTTTTCATAACACTATAGTCTATTAGGAAAACGAGTATGGTAAAACCGGTCAATCAAAGATTTTTACTTTTTGAGGCACTTCTTGATCATTTTGAAGCGCAATTTTTTTAGGGCTTCATTATTACACCATATCACAGACACTAATAACATGTAGGGCCGTGTATCTCAGATTTAACACTGTTAAACGATCCCTTTAAGAGTTCAAGTGCTCGCATTAGCTCGTGAACATTCAAAAGCTACTCCTGAACGGAAAATTTTGCAATTGCTTGATCCGCCGTTGTTGACTTACCAATCAACAACAAACCATTAAGAAGTTTGGTATCTTCAGACATATAGACTATCAGACTTCAGACTATGTACCTTACTTCCATCATCTTCACCCCTCCATTGTTTACTAGGTCTTAAATGCCCTCATTCGTAAAGATTACGTTTCGAGCATGCAAGGAGGACAGATTTCTTGATATCATACCAGTTAAACCCGTTTCTTGTTGAGCTTGATCTAACGATATGCTCCATGTTGGTTGAAAACGAGTTCTGTTCATCTACCTTTTAAGGATTAGTATCGACACTATCCATTCACTCAGGGGGAAACCAGTCAACAAACACTTAAACACTGACATATCGGTGTAGGACCTTTTCATCGGTGGTTCGGAAAGTAAAGGTAAGCTAATTTTTTTTGGAATGTTGACATGTTGTGGGGTACTTGCAGTGCGTATCAGGACAATAACCCCCTAGACAATCACCCCCGCAAAATTCCCCCCAAGGATAAACCCCCCCCCCTCATGGACAAAAAACACTTAAGACAATTGTCAAAAGACAAGATATCATGTCCGACTCCCATCCCCTATACACACATACACACACACACACACGCACACACACACAGCACACATGCACACACACTACTCCCCAGACAACTACCCCTAGGATAGTTGTCCTAGAGGATGGTTGTCGTAGGGGGTAGTTGTCCGGGGGTAGTTATCCTAGGGGGTAGTTGTCTAGGGGCACTTGTCCGGGGGTAGTTGTCCTAGGGGGTAGTCGTCCTAGAGGGTGGTTGCCCTAGGGGGCAGTTGTCCTAGGGGAAGTTGTCCTAGAGGGTGGTTATCCTAGGGGTGGTTATCAGGGGGTAGGTGTCCTAGAACCCTAGTGGATAGGTTGCTTGATTGTGAATCACCTGCTTACAAAAACAAGGTGCGATTCAGTGTGAAAAAGGTGCAATAACTTAAAACGCAACCGCTATCTCAATCACGCTTAATTTTAAGCTACGTCTACACTATATTCCCAGCGCCACGGCAGCCCCGTTTGCCTGAAAAGTAGTGGTCCGTATTCAA
Organism: Mesocentrotus franciscanus; assembly: GCA_037976565.1. Lineage (NCBI taxonomy): Eukaryota > Metazoa > Echinodermata > Echinoidea > Camarodonta > Strongylocentrotidae > Mesocentrotus > Mesocentrotus franciscanus. The sequence goes on along the minus strand of CP137683.1, from coordinate 28,450,227 downwards.
GTTTTGTTGGGTGTTGCTAAGTTTTTTGTCAAGGTCTAGCACGGTATCCTACCCCCCATCACCTTCCTCCTCGTTGCTTCACGTCCATCCCGTTTTGTCCACGATGGCCTGAAACGGCGCTGCCGTGGCCACCGGGAACATAATGTAAACATAGCTTTAAATGACGTACGTCACAATCTAAAAATGAGCGCCCTGTTCGAGGGAACTTTAAGCACCTCCGTCCGACTGCAGCCAGCTGCAACTTTGAGCACGTCCGTCCGGGCGTCCGGCTGCAGCTGGCTAAGCAAATTTAGAAGCATGGCGGCAGGCTGGGGGAGGACGGTTCAATTAAGATTCCGGGTTTAAGCTCTGAGCCCAAGCTGACCCCGGCCGGCTGGGCTAATTAATGCAAAGTAATTGCCCCGTCCGGCTTCAGCTGGATTTGCAGCCTCGATCAGCCTTCGCGTGAAGCTGCAGCCAGCTGGTAAGGTTATTTTTGATGCCTCGCCTTATAGGCTAGCTATTATGTAACCGTTTCCAACTTCCATATTCTAAATTTATTTTCCTTTTATTTATTCTTCCCCTTTCTTCGGCTATTCTTCTCTGATGTGTAATGTTTTAAATGGCACAGCCGACGCAAGGCTATGCTTTTATGATTTACGCCTTCTTTATTGTGTAAAACACTAACACTCTCTTAAAGTGGCTTTAGTCATTATGTATTTACTTTTGTTTCACTTGAGTATTCATTTTTGTTGACATGAAAAATAATGAAAGACTGGAAGAAAATAAATGTTACTCTGAATGGAACTGAACTATTTTTAAGTATTTTTTTAAATATATCAGGACATACAAATAAAATATGAACATATAAAAAGGATAATAGGCTGTTTGAATATTACACAACCGCCAGGATCAAGTGACGTTACCTGTGCCCGAATACATTATTTGCATTTTTAAAATTCGGGGTGGGGGCAGGGGGGGGGGCGTACCACCTTCAACCCCATGTCTCGTAGGCCTATGAATTTATGGCAAAACAGCCCGTAAACAGCCTAAAACTATAATAAATCTAACAACTTATTATATAGCTCTCTCAACCAGATGATGAAAAGTAAATAAATGTAAAGATCGAAGATTGAATATCTGTTTTACTTTACTCCTTTTCAGATGTGTTAAAGAGGACATTCAAAGAAAATCACAAATACTTCAAATAATGTATCACTAGAAACTGGTAATCTTACATGTTTGCAGGTGGCTCTCGTACAAGTTTTAGGTCAACTACATATCGGGTGATTTATAAAAATACAAATAAAACCAACTCCATACCATCTCGGATATGCGAGAGATTCGCCAGAAAAATGAAGATATTTTAATGACGTCACATAATGCACCAATCCTGCCAAAGCAGACGACCTCCCATAAAGAATGAACATAGTTGCAATGCTATTATTTCTCAAATTATAATGAGTTTAGTGTATATAAATGTGATGGCATTTCACACCATTAAAAAAGGGATGTTTGTTTGTAAATACACGGGACAGGGGTTAATAAACAATCAAAGAAACCACACTTTCAAATTGAAAAAACCCCGGAATGATTGCATGGACGGCATTTGTTCCCTCTTGAAACGTCGAACTTACCGCGGTGTATGCAGCTGAAAATACGAAGGCGTCTTATTTTGTTTACAAGCGACGGATTCCATAATTGTTTTATCGCTGCATATTTCATCAAAATAATACCATGCGCGGGGTTTAGAGTGAGGCAATACATTAAACATTAAGCCTGACGTTAGTGAAGTAAGAGAAATAACTGAAGAGAAGATCACAACACAGGCACTGAAAATGTGCGAGATGTCATGGGACATCGTCTGCTTGTGCAAATCATGTCCAACCTGTGATGTCACACATCTCAGCAGCGTTCGGAGAACTCTTCAGGTGCTACGCCGGGGTTGTTTTTAAGCGTTTAGTAATTGATAATAATCATTACTTCGAATTTTTCCAAGCATTGAATTTTGATAACCGTGTCCAATCAAAGTTTCACCTTGGCAATAATGAAAATAAAGTTGGTTTTTAAAATCAATGAATATCTACTTTAAGCATGTTTAGCGCCATCTCCGAAACCGAGTTTTTATTGGACAAACTAAATACGTACATGTTTATAGTACTGCGTATATATGATCAGTGCACCGGTGCAATGTAAAGCAAATAGCATACATGTTTACTGATTTAATATAACACCTAAACCGATACGTACTTACGGAAAAAGAGGTGAGTGAATTCTATCTTAAAAAGTCGGTAACATTTTCAAATAATTCCGTTTTACATTGACGTATAAATACTATATTAGGCAGACTCCCAGACACTTTTCAGTCTTTGTTTTTATCTGGTTTGTAAAAACATCATTTTCCTAATTAGACTGAAATAGTAAGGCTGGGTCTAGATCACTGAAGTCTTCGATACGTACTGTTTAATTCAGTGGTCTAGTTGTCTAGGAGGTGATTTATGGAGAGCTATTGAGCTAAGACCAATATGAAAATAGTATATGTTTAGACTCAGTTTGGTAAACCATGAAGAAACAGACTGCACCTACCCCCCATTAACAAAACGGATACTTGTAGCTACTTGTTCCCTCTATATAGAAAACAATGCCTAAGCGGTGCCCGTTGGTCCCCCATGATCCTCTTTTCCTAATGTTAATTGAGAGCTGAGTTGATGAGATAACCACTTGTCAGTTACCACGCTAATCCCTCTAATCCCTCCTGGCCAAACTAGTGCAGAGGGGCTTTAATGTAATTGATCGTGAACCCGGAAGTAACCTTTGTCGTATTAGAAAACTTGGGGGGGGGATGTGACGATTTTGGTATGTTATTGTGATTAGATTAACAAATGTGTAATGAATTTTCATTATTATTACATGTTATGTAGATATGAATACACATGATAAACATTTCAACTTACGTGATTAACATAGGTGTGGTAGTAGTGGAGTGGTAGTAGAGTGGTTCATTCACTTGACTCTCAATCCAAGAGTTGAAGTTCCGATTCCCAGCCCGGCACTAACGCTATTTAGAAGATTTTGTATTGTGGGGGTGGGGGCGCACGGCATACATTTATTCCATGAAACGCTTGGCAAATTGAGATCAAGGTTTTATTGGGCGATCTTAAAGCCCGTCTGCACTAGTTTGGCCAGGAGGGATTAGACCTCCCATGCAGCATAGTCACTGACAGGTGGGTTTCTCATCAACTCAGCTCTCAATTAACATAAGAAAAAGAGGGTCATGGGGGACCAACGGGCACCGCTTAGGCATTGTTTTCTATATAGAGGGAGCAAGTAGCTACAAGTAGTGCAGTATTAATCTGGTTGCCTGTCAAAGGTTGGTTGGAATTCCCAGTCACTTAAAATAGACTGCGAGACTAAATACATACATGTTTATAGAACCACGCATGATCAGTGGACTATTACATTGTAAAGGCATGCAGTATACATGTTTACTGATTTGATTTTATACCTAGACTGATCGATATGGAATGGGGGAAAAAGAGGTGAATGAATTAAAATGTCTGTCTTTTAAAAAAATGCAGTGATAATTTGCAATATTTTCTTTTTACTTTGTTGTATATAACTTCATTTGGCTGACGCCCAGAAACCTTTAAGGCTTTGTTTGTATCTGGTTCATAAAATCATAATTTTCCTTCGGCTGAAATTGGTGGATCTCGGTCTAGATGTCTGTCAGGTGATAAATAGAGAGCGATTGAGCTTGGTATGTTGCAGTGATTTAAATTACAAATTTGTAATGATTTATTATTCGTATATGTGATGTAGTTATGAAAGCACATGGTAAATATTTCAGGTCATAATGCGATTCTCAACATAGCTAACATATCAGCTAGTGATTCTGCCGAACCAGAGGAATCTATATAATTTCCTCTCTACAAACATGAGGATTCTTATTTTAATAGTATATTCCAATGTGCATAAATAAATGTACATGTATCTAGAGTATACTGATATTGATACCTCATCAGCTGTAATACAAAATGTTGCCTGCTAAGGTTTAGAGTCGTTCAAAGCCTAAACTCCATTTGAAGAATAAGGTATGCTTATCTCCATCATATCTGAAGGTAGATCACGGATCATATTTGTTTTCGTTCAAAGGTCACAAGTTTCTAATACTTGTATTTAGATTAATTGAGAAATAATGTAATGATTATTTGTTTTAATGCCAAAGTGCTGAAATGTGAATGGTAATCTACATTTGTGAGACTTACGTTTTAAAAATGTTGTTTTGTTTTCCACGGTTTGCCTTTTCAAGTGGTGGAATGTATTATGACTTGTAAGCGTCAAATTTTCTCAAAATTTCTACTAGCATGACTAGTTGCGATACGTGTAGAGGTGTTGTGGTCTATTCTAGTGGATTGGTTGCTTATTTGTGAGTCACGTGGTTTGCGGTTCGAGTCCCACCGCGGCACTAATGTCCTTTGGCAAGACAGTATTCTACATTGGTTACTCTCCACCCATCCCAGGTGTAAAGTGAAATTACGAGAATGCTTATGAGCACATTATCATGGTAGGTTGGCTAAAGCCGGGGTAGTAATATGATTGCAGGGCCCTCGGGGAGAACAGTATGTGTACTGATGAGGTTCTAGGTAAACAAGGCATCATTATTATAATGATGATTATTGTTATCATTATCATTATTAATATTATTATTGTAACCATTACTATTGTTATTAGTATTATTATTATTATCATCATAATTTTTTACCTATTAAAATGTAAATTGACTGAAGAGCAACAAAGGAAACAGGGTTTTTATTACTACATTCAGTTGATGAATAACATGATTTTTTTTAAATCAAGATATAACGGAATATCATACGTACGCGTTATATTCTGTAGGGAAAAGGCGTGAGAAAATGATTATACACTCCTCTTTAATACCGTCAGATGAATCAAAGCTACACTAATCATTGTGTTTTTTTGTCTTCTTTTCTTTTATCTTGTATTACTGCAGTATTCGAATCATGGCTGATGCATTCAAGAATGTCATTGCTCAGAGTCTGGAGTGTCCTGTATGTCTGAATACCTTCACCAATCCCAAGATTTTGTCTTGTTCTCACACCTACTGCAAGACCTGTCTGGATAACCTCTTGAAATGCCTTGGTAACGACCAGATGCTCCGATGCCCTGTCTGCAGAGCTGAAACCCAGGTCCCAAACCAAGATGTCAGCAAATTACCGGCAAATCTAGCTTTGAAGTCTCTCATAGAGGACGTGAAGAATCAATATGAGTTTTGCTCGATTTGTAAATCCGAAGCCAAGACGCATGCTGTTGTCTACTGTCAAGACTGTGGCAAGTATCTCTGTACCACTTGCCACAACACACACTCTCTGTGGCAAGACTTCATCAGTCATGAGGTCTTAGCCATGAGTGAGATCCTATCAGGGAAGGTTTCAGTACGTAGATACCGTAAATGCAGGAAACACCCTAAAGAGGATGAGGAGTGTTTCTGTTCCGACTGCAGGAGATTTGCCTGCTTCAGGTGTGTTGTCATGGAGCATAAAGACGATGGACATCGGGTCATCGAGGCAGCTGTTTATGAAAGCAGCCATATGAAGAGTATCGAGGACCTCAAATCCAAGGCGGACAAGAAACGCTCTTGCTTTCAGAAATACGTTGATTTCATTGATGAACAGAGGGAGCATGTGAACAATGTTCAGAAGCAGTGTACAGATGATATCAACAACGCATATGAAGAATCAGTCCGGCAGTTGACAGAAAAGAAAGAAATCCTCATTGGTGAAGTCAAGGGTAGGACCAAAGGAGTAGAGAAAGAACTGGACAAAATGAAAAAATCGGCTCAGGAGCACATCACTCACTTGATCACCATAGCTGACGTGATAACCAATAGGACAAAGATACCGTTAGATATGGATGCTTTGGCTGCACACGACACTCTATGTCAAGACTTACAAGAGGCCTTGAAACAAGAAGATCCTGACTACAAGCAGCCGATGGAATCGAGCAAGAGAGGGAACAGTGTCACTTTTAAGAGAAACGTCGGAATGGACAAGCTCACTCTCGGTAAGATCGTAAATGTAGTTGCAACGAACATCGCTTTGCCAACTAAGGGTAAGATGTTTGCCATGGTTAGTACACCAGACGGTAGGATGGCGGTGGGATGTCACACAGGTGGCGTGGAGATCTTCTCTGCTGAAGGTCAGCTCCAGCAGACAGTTTTCAAGGATGTTATGATTCTTGGAGTAGGGTTCCTCTCTGATAATCGGTATGTTATACTTGATCGCTCAAACAATATCACACTGTACACACTAGAGTACACTAGAGTAATGTTTGAGACTCTAAGTTGCGAAGAAGGTGGAATTGCCAACCTCACTATAGACGGTGATGATCAGATCTATGTAAGCTACACGAAAGCCCAGAAGATCGAGGTATTCACACCAGCAGGTGGGAAGGCGATCGGGGAGATACCATGTGATGGGTATGAACCTCAGCAGATTACTAGTTATAATGACTACCTGATCACCTCTTCGAGGGATACAATACAATTGATTGACAAACAAGGTGTTGTAAAACATAAATTAACAGGATTAGGTTATTTCCCATTCGCCGCTGTGTCTCAATGGAATACAATCCTGATAGCCAAGTTAAACCACGATGTAGGTTTGGTCAGCATTGATGAGTACACTAACGAGCTGAAGCGTGTCCAGAAACTCGTCATTGATTACAAGATTGAGAAGCCCGAGAGTAATTGGTACAATCTCAGGCAGTACCGATCAGGAGAGATCGCTCTCTGCACTCCTGAAAGACTCTATATATTCCACTGAAAATAACGGATGACTCCTCCTTACTTGCATTATATGATACCGCTGTCTTCAGGCCCATATAGGAAGGCGAGGGGGAGGGGGGAGGTAGCGATGTGTGCGACTAGACCTTTTTTTCCTGGTCAAATAAGGCGCGCTGATAAATTCAACATATTTCATTAAAATGGACCCATAACCGCCCCCTTTAAACAAAAAAATGTTAACAGGCCTGTTTTTTCTTTGACTTCATAAAACAAGTATATATAACCTGCAATGGAGTGTTGGTGAATGTTTTAGAAATGATATTCCTAGATCATGTAGATCAAATTGAATGATTGAACCTTTCTAAAAAAAAGTAACCCTTCTTTTAATATACTTCTTTATATGTATTTATCTTTCAAGATGATGTTGTTGATGATGACTCTATATGTGAATATAACTTTTTAGGTAGCTGTTATAAATGTATAAATGATGTAGACACAATTTCATTATTGTGGACTAAAAGATTAGTTTACAGTAGGAGATAATCATCCTAGTAAAGGAATTGTTTATATGTTGCTGTTAAATACTTTGAATATTTTTCCTTCATTTTCAACAATGCATTTCAGATCACTGTCCGATTATTCAAACTAGTTTTTATATTTTACCCAGAATCATGAGAGAAAATGCAACTTTTTCATATTCAGTTCTACTTCTTACAATTTCGCTAGTTGTGTACTGAAGAGTTTAAGATTTTTGAAAGTCGACCTATTGATTGTATGATGTATGTTACAAAAGTATTGTAAAAGCAAATATCAAAATAAGGGTTTATGTTTTCATCTGAAGGACTTTGATATCTTGTTTTCTGTTTTCTATGTTTACTTTCCCTCTGGCAAGGTACGTGGGAGAAATAGCATTGAACTTGTCTGAAATACCCGATTCATTTATTCACTTTTGGAGATATTTCGTTTTGTCAGTACGGGCTAATTGCCCTCACAGACGTGATTAGCGTATGTAGTGACGCAATCGAAACGACGCCTCGTCTACAATGAGCTGGAGCAGAAAGTTTGCCCATACACCTGTAAATCAACGCAATGTTTACACTGTCTCTTGATTTTGCATTCCCTTTTGGTAAATGACACGTCAGAAACCATACCAGTGGTTGACGCAGTCCTACGCCAGGCAATTGACGCCTCGTACGTGCGCAACAGGCTTATTACTATCTAGTCTTATTACTCAACAATCACTCCAATGACCAAGCAAATTACGTCATATTATCTACAAAATGAAATATGAAGATGCAATGCTTTAATTGCTAGACACATTAATATAGAATAACTCATCTATACACAAATGAATTATATATATAGTATATTAACAACATGAGAGATAAATTGAATAAATAGAAATAAACACGTTGTAAAACTACCTGAGATGACTACTATATGAAAGAGCATATATTTAAGAAAAGAGCTCTCCTCTGCTAATTTTTTTAAGTCGTTCATTTTTTATGCAAGAACTGCTTTATTAATGTCATAATGTAATGAAAACAAAATTTAGTTAAATGAATATATTTGAACTCGTACTTCTTTTTCTATTCTGGTCAATTCTATTACAAAACATACCCGCTAGATCAATTCGAGGCACCGCTCTTCATGTAAAGTAATTTGAAGAGGGAGTATACCCTTTGAGAAAGAAAAAAAAACAGTATCTCATTTTTTGTAAAGTTTTAAGTGTTTGATATAATAGCAGTATTTTACATGCATGAAATGTATTATATTAATCATGCTAATTATAGATCACCGTCACTATGCCAAATTGCGTATCACTTTTATTACCCTATAACATGTTGTTATACTCTTGTTATGTGTTGTTATATGCATTTTTGTTTTTATCTGTCATAAAATATGTGCAATTCAGCCTTACGGCCGCGAGAGAGAGTTTCAATAAATATACCATTAAATAAAAAAATATATAAATAACGGGCTTTTGTGTCTAATACAGCTCCTTACAAGGATTGACAGAATAATTAAATGTACACATCGTACATCGAAGATTGTTCTCATTCATTTTATTGTTAGGTACTCATACCTTTTTAATTTATCAGTCAAGAGGTTGCCAAAAATGGGGGTTCGAAAAGTCTTGAAAAGTCGGTTAAATACTTGTCTTAATATTCATCGACCCAGGCTTGGCGAAAGGTAATCTTGTGCGATAAACTGTTTGAATCAGAGTTTGGAGACATAGCTATTCTCAAACCATGCATTCATTGAAACCACACTGGTACTGCTTGGTAACCACGGTAACACTTTTATTTCACTGACTCAGGGATGGCATCTCCGAGTGCTTTCTATCCAATTGAAACGGCGCTATTTACCTGATTACAATTATTATTATAAATTATATGAGCACCGTGTGCTTAGAGGAATAATACTGGAGCAAATTAAATTGTTCTAGACTGAGTATAGTCCGTTTAGATATGGCTTCCTGATCCTACCGCAGATTCGTAAGATGGAGCTGCCGTCACCTCACCAATATTCAACGACATTCTCGATCCTCTAACGTCTCTGTGTGAAATATCAAACGTTGGATCTAACGCTTCAGAGTAGGGTGGAGGCGGAGGCTCCGACGTCGCTTCACCGTACGTCGGCTGGGAAGACGACTGCAATATTGCTGACATTCTTCTCGAATGATCATCACTCTCTGACGATAACGAAATCCTACTGGACATATCAACGTCGTCTAAAGACACACGATAGCATAATTCTAGACTATGTCTCCTCGCCTTGCTAAATGCGTTACGTTGTTTTATAGTCCTACGTTCGAAACACCTGCATGATAAGCAGGTTCTAATAGCTCCTCCGATACAACACAAGCAGTTGGATATGCTCTCGCATATACAAATCAGTATTCTGGTGATCAGCCAGTTGTCTTTGTTGGGACCGGAGCAACAAACCATCCAGATGAAAAGGAGTGGCAAGATTGTGGCTGCGATGATTGCACCGGTACTTATGGATCCACGCTCCTCACCATCAAATGAAACCTCAGTCCAATATCTTCCACCAGATCCATCTAAACGATAATAATAATAATAATAATAATAATAATACTAACAAAAATAATGTATATATATAGCTTTACATACTTATCGTATCAAATCTTTTTTCATGAAACATATAACTTTTTACGAAAAGAATACGCGAGATAGAAAATTCTAAGCGCTTTACATGGAATAAACATATTTTAAAGAATAACATAATAAATAAAAATGATAACATGGGATATAGAATCATGAATAAAAATAAAATGAGTAACAAAGAGCAAATTATAATACAAGGACAGAATTACCTGAATTATACAAATTGTAAGTACATGTGATAAGAATTTGGGTATTTACTGTTTGTTGAAGAGGTATTTACCGTTTGTTGAAGAGGTATTACTGTGTGTTGAAGAGGTAGTTCTTTAGTCTGTGTTCAAAGGTCTCAAGAGTAGGGAATTCACAGACAAGGAGTGGAAGATTGTTCCAGAGTTTGGGAGCGCAGACAGAGAAGGCTCGATTGCCAAATCGGGTGTATTAACAGAAAATGGGTAGAATGGGTAGTGTAATTGTAGATATAGATATATACATTCCTAAAGTAGATTGGAATCGTATGACAGACCGATACAAACAGCTGCATAAAAATGTAAAATATAAACATAGCCTATAACAGAACTAGAAATCGTGTGCATCAACACTACTTGCTGCAACAAGGGAACAAATGCAGTGGCGGATCCAGGAATTTCTTAGTGGGGGGCACAAAATTGCATGGGGTGAAATTTATGAAAAACGATGGAGCGAAGCGTAGCGGCGAGGCGATTTTTTTGGTGCTATTTTGAACCTCCGTAAGTCATGTTTTCCTGGCATCTATACTAACACAATGGAGACCATAAAAGCAGTGCATGACAACGTCTTTTAAAATCAAGTAACAGTTAAATACACCGTTATATCCAGAGTGGGGGTGACCCAATGACGATGCAGAGCATCGTCCACGAGCCGCGTTGTGGCGAGGCGATTTTTTTTGGTGCTATTTTGAACCCCCGTAAGTCATGTTTTCCTGGCATCTATACTAACACAATGGAGACCATAAAAGCAGTGCATGACAACGTCTTTTAAAATCAAGTAACAATTTAATACAGTTATATCCAGAGTAGGGTTGACCCAATAACGATGCAGAGCATCGTCCACCAGCCGCTTAGCGGCGAGGCATTTTTGTGTGGCTATTTTGAACCCCCGTAGTTGATGTTTTCCTGGCATCTACTAACACAATGGAGACCATAAAAAGTCACTGCTTTTTTTTTTTTGCAGCCCAGGGGGTTAAACCCCCTACCCCCCGTAGATCCGCCACTGTACCCCCTCCAAGAGTGGGGATCTTTTGCAATTTGAGAATCACATTTGGCGCATTAATGTCCACCTGCACTTTCTTTTACTAGTTCTTTTCTAGTTCTAGGGTAAAACGACAAAGAAGTTTGATTTCTTGTTAAAATTATTTGCATCAATAGAAATATATGCATTGTGTCAATTAGATGGAAGATCTTTTCAAAATATTATTCTTAATTACAGCACGTATAGACTCAAGTATATGTTTTCATTTCAGAGTTATGGTGTTAGGGATCTGTTATATTTCAATTTCCTTCCAGACATTTTCATCAATTTACACTCTGAGGGGGAAATGTCTGGTCGGAGGTCTACCAACATATTAATATGATTGCAGCTAAAATCCACTTCTTTCCGAACATATTTCCGTAACTTCCAGCCAGCATATATCATTCATCCCTAATGTGCCAGCTTGTAGAAAGTGGATAAATGAAATGAAACCCTACCAATGCTGTAAACATAGAAATTGAATATGAAAGATGAACAAAAATAATGATTATATATTGTGCTTTTTATTTGCAAAAACACCAGGTTCCACAAAGTGAAGATATCACAACAAACATAGATAATTATGTCCCACATGACATCATGTTTGTTGCATAAGGATGTGAGGAGTGAGAGTGTTTGCACGAGTAGAAATATGTCAACATGGATAATATGCAAATGATTATATGCCCAAGAGATCCACAACTTACTATGTGAACAAATCACAGGAAAAGATGCTCTGTTCATGAATTATTATGCACACTGCAAAATTGCGTGCCCCCCTCCCGGTAAAAAAAATACCTTCTTATAATATAATCCCCCTTTCTTTCTTTTCCCTTCTCATTATTCTCCTTTTCCCCCCTTTTCTCTCCTCCATCTTTCCCCCTTTCTTCCTTTTTCGCCTTTTCTCTCCTCTCTCTCTTCCCCTTTTTTCCTTTCCCCCTCGCTTTTCTCCTCTCCCCTTTTCTCTCTTCCCTCTTTTCTTCTTCTTTCTCTCTTCCCTTTTCTTTCCTTTTCCCCTCCTTTTTCTTTCCCCCTCCTTTTTCTCCTTTTCTCCCCCTTTTTTTACGGGGGCACGTGCCCCCTGTGCCCCCTGGATCCGCCACTGAAATGAGAAGCATTGAGGATAGAAAGAGAGAGACTGTGGGATGAGCTTTAAAGCTACATGGGAGGCAGAGGAGTCATAAGAAACGGGGAGAGGTGAAGTCAGAAAATGAGAAAAAAGAGAGCTTGAGAGATAGATTAGATGTGTTGTATAGATGTTGTTGAGTTTCGCAGAATAAAATCAACAAAAAAGTAAACGAGATAATGGAAGAAAATCACAACAAGTAAATCGGATGAACTGATATTGAAAAAAAAAGTACACTCTAAAATTACATGCCCAAAACGATAATGTAACATCTTACTTCGAATCGATTATGATTTTACTTCCAACGACAAAATGCATTGACAATTTATCCATAGAACATCAATGAAAACTTAATTGAGTTGTTGGTCGAAGCAGTCTAATACAGTCCATTGTCCATTGTTACTCAGATCAATCACAGAACATTGAGTGACGCTCGAAGATTCATCTAGGAAGCTTTATGAGAAAACGATTAAAAAAATATGCTTGAAAATGTTATCACATACCAGGTGCCCTTTGGCCTAAAATATGAAACACTGGGTGCAAGGACACAACTGATGGTACATTTTGTGTGTATGGAAAGGATGCCAGATTGGGTTTTAAGAGGGCATGGGCCGGTTGGTTCCCTCCCATTGGTTGAACTAAAATGATTTTCGGCTCGACGGAGTTTTTTAGCTGAATGATTTATTGTACATGTATATCCTAAATGCTCCTAAATCAGCTTTAACTGGAAAATTTCTGAATCATATCGCTGTCTACATCGCTAGAGATTTTTTGGAAGGCGGTTCATGTCCCCTCTGTTCGTGGAGGTAATTTGGACACTTGAAAAGTGAAAGCAACATGGATGTAGCACCAGTCAACTATTCAAAATCTCAACCTCTTAAGTAAAATTCAAGTGCCCTTTTCACGTTGTTGGATATTATTCAGAAGCGCAAACCACAACTTACTAGTTGTTAAACTGTGTGCTCAAACCATCTAACTAGTTCCCATTTGATTCCATTCCTATCCATGCTAAAGATGTATGACTTTTAAATGAACCTGGTTAAAGGATGACAACATAAGAGAAAAGATGAGCTTGTAAGATTTCGTCATCATAAGTCAAATCAACAAAGCACAATTTCATTCCACACACTACTACTACTACCACCACTAATCCGACTCGTTCTACTACTAATGCTGTTGCTGCTGCTGCGGAAAGCTCGTAAGATTTCGTCAAAATAAATCAAATCGGCAAAGCACAATTTTACTCCACACACTACTATTACCACCACTTCTACTTCTATTCCTTCTACTACTACTGCTGTTGCTGCTGCTGCTGCTGCGGCAAGCTTGTAAGATTTCCTCATCATAAATTTCCACTTTAAAAACAATTTACAAGTCAATAACATATACATATGAATAATAGTGGCGGGATCATAAAAACGGACTAATTGGCTTATTAAAAATGACCCCTTAACAAGTATATACATAACGGATTATACATTGTAAGAAAATATCAACAATTATAACAGGAGAGAAACATAACAAAAAACATCAAAATTTAAATTAAAAAATAAATAAATAAAAAATTGATAAGAAAGAAAAGATGGGAAACAACAAAATATTCATCATTTATGAGTTCAGTAGGTGTTTTTTAACTAATCGTTTGAACTGTTTTACGGTCTTACTATTCTTGAGATTGGTTGGGAGGTTATTCCAAATAATTGGTCCATTGTAAAAAATTGAATTTTGAGTTATTGATATGCGGTTTAAAGGAAGGTGGATATTTTGAGCATTTCTAGTATTGAAATTATGAATGGAACAATTCAAAGTAAAATAATCATCATAAATCTTTGGAAGAAGTTTATTAGACAGATTAAACATGAAAATTGCAGTATTTAAGGTTAATAAATCATGGATAGGTAGGACTTGCATTTTTTTGAATAATGGTAGAGTGTGAGACAGATAAGAAGAGTGTGTTATAAGGCGAATCCCACGTTTCTGTAATTTATAAATTCGTTCAATATTTCTTTTAGAAGTAAAACCCCAAACAATATTACAATAATTTAAATGGGAAGAACTGATGGCATGATATAACATTTTCAAAACAGTCTGAGGTAAGAAATTCAATCTGAATAAGACACCAATATTTTTAGAAACAGTATTACAAAGATGATTTATATGGTGGTTCCAAGATAGGTTTTCATCTACAATTACTCCTAAAAATGTTGTACTTAATACCCGAGTTATCTTTTTATTTGAATAGAACAAATTTAAATCTATTGGAATTTTGGTTTTAGTTCCAAACATGATATAATTAGTTTTATTAGTATTTAATATTAACTCATTGGATTTCATCCACTTACTTAAATTGCTTAATTGAGTATTTACGAAATGAAATAATGTTGAAGGATCACGACCTTTACAGAATACACTGGTATCGTCTGCAAATAAAATGTAACGCAAATTCTGGGTTGAACATGGCATGTCATTAATATAAATCAAAAACAAAAGGGGCCGAGAATAGATCCTTGAGGAATTCCGCAACCTATTGTTTTAACTTGGGATTCAGATCCATTAATAATTGTTAATTGTTTACGATCAGATAAATAACTTGATAAAAGCTCTAAAGGTGTGCCCCTAATACCGTAATATTTCAATTTTTGTAATAATATGGAGTGATTTATAAGATCAAAGGCCTTAGTTAGATCAATGAATATAGTAAGAGCGTATTCCTTATTGTTAATTGCTTTATTTATGCTATTAATTAGATCTAGTATTGCTGTAGTTGTAGTGTGTCCCCGTCTAAATCCAAATTGGTTGTCAATAAAAATATTAAAACTTTCAATAAAATGTATAAGTCTATTATAAATACATTTTTCTAAAATTTTGGAAAATATTGTTAGGTCTGAGATTGCTCTATAATTGTTAATATCTTTACGATCACCTTTTTTAAAAATTGGGGTTACTCTGGCAATTTTCATTTTCAATGGAAAGATGCCATTTGATATACATTTATTAAATATTACACTTAGCGGTTCACTTATTAGATGAATAGCATATTTCACTACTTTTATATTAATATTATCAATCCCTGCACTTGAATTATTTTTCATATTATCGACTATGGTTATTAATTCATGTTTAGTTACAGGCTTGAAAAAAAATGAGTGTATATTTGGATGTTTAAGATAATCAGAAAAGGAATTATTAGAAGTTGTGTAATTTGAATCCTGTAAGTTCTTACCAATGTTAACAAAAAAATGATTAAAAGAATTAGCCATATCTTCATTCTTTGTTATAACATCATTGTTAACTACAATTGAATCAATTTTATTTTTTTCCTTCTTTTTACAATTTAAGAGACTATTTATTTATTTCCAGGTGGAATTTATATTACATTTTACTTCATTGAACTTTTTTTCATAGTAATCTCTTTTAGCCTGTCGTATCTTTAAAGTTACAAAATTTCGAAACTTTTTAAAAGTTTGTTCTCTATACAATGTTGGGTGTTTAACATATTTTTTATACAAGAGTGATTTTCTGTGACAAAGCTTTATCAAATCCTTAGTTAACCATGGGTTATTATGCTTTTGTTTTACACGATATGATTTGATAGGAAAACTTTCTTCATATATATCATTAAATATTTGTAAAAAGGTATTATAACTTATATCAACATCATCTTTAAAAATGTCAGGATCCCATTTGACATCGTTCAGTTTAGTACAAAAAGAATATAAGCTTGTTTCATTAATATATCGTTTTTTAAAGGTAAGCGGTTGGTTATTTGTAACAAGTGCAAAAGATGGAAATATAGAAAAAACTGGCAAATGATCGCTTATATCACTCAATAATATTCCTGAATTGATGGCAACAGTCATGTTTGTAAAGATATTGTCCAGTAAAGTAGCAGATGTAGAGGTTATTCTAGTTGGACAGTCAATGGTTGGTTGTAAGTAAAAGCTATATAAAAGATTTACAGAAGAATCTACTTTGGAATTAATACCAATTTGTGTTAAGTCTAAATTTGTATCATCCATTATGAAGCAATTACATGAATTTATATTAATTTTATACAACAGATTAGTAAAATCAGTGAGAAACAAGTCTAAGTCAAGTCCTGGTGGACGATATATAACACCAATTATTGTTTTTCTACATTTGCTACTATTTGACAATTCTATAAAAATACATTCGAATGATTCAGTAATAATTGATAAGTCAGTTCTTAAAGAATAACTTAAAGTATTATGAATATAAACTCCTGTTCCACCCCCTCGCTTATTTTCTCTGTTATTACATATGAAATGATAACCATTTAAATCATATAGATTTGTGGGAGAGGAATCCTTCAACCACGTTTCGGATAAACCTATTATTTTAAAATCATGATATATACTTCTGAGGAAAAGATTCAAGTTGTTAAAATTTTGTGATAAACTCCTGCAATTAAAATGTATTAACGAAAAAGAATTAGAAAATTCATCACCTTTATATTTTGAATTGAAAGCAGGGGCATCGAGGTAAGTATCTGGGAAATATTTTTCATTTATAACATCAGCCATTGCATTCAAATTCACTTGTTAAGCAAGTAAGACATATAAAAACGGTATACAATGTATTATAATGTAAGTATTCACTGGTACAATGATCAAGTAAAAATTTGTTGAGGAGGGCGCCCTTGTCTGTTGTGCAAGAAACATGATTTCCAACTAAACTCTTCGTATTTTTACCCAAATCTTGCTGGAGAGAAGTTCAAGTGTATCAAACAGTGAGTAGAATTGTCATTATAATATACAAGAACAAATAAATCACTATTATGGGACCCAAAAGAAAGCTAGACTCCCCACAAAAGGCGAAATCACCTCCCCCGAAGAAGGCTAGCACTGATGCTATGTCGACGGATTCGCAGGCCGCTGAATACGGCGGCGGGGACGCTTCACCCCCGCCTGTGTGGTTCGCTCAATTTTTGGAGAAGTTTTATAAGCTGGAAGAGCGGATTGATTCTTTGGTAATAAATAGACTAGAAGAAATTTCTTTGAAAACTGAAGAAAACGAACAAAAGATTGATGCTTGCTGTATCCAGATGGATGAGGTAGTAAGCGAAGTTAAAAAGCTGAAGGAGGAGAAGAAAGAAATTCTAATGAAATTAGATGATCTGGAAAACCGAGCCAGGCGAAGCAACCTTGTGTTGCATGGTGTCTCTGAAGTCCCCAAGGAAAACTGTTATGAAACAGTGAGAGCATTCTTCAGTGATTTTGTTGGTGTTCCCAGAACGATTATGCCATTGAACGGTGTCATCGCACCCCACCGTAATTAGAGACCAGAGAGATGGAGCAGCAATGAGGCCAAGGATCATCCACGTCGCTTTTCAACTTATGCCTCTAAGGAAAAGGTACGCAAGGCATGTGTCGCAAAGCTTAAACTAGTTCAGAGCAGATTCCGGGATGGGAAGGTGTTTGTCTCGGAAGACTTCTCTCGTCGTGTACTCCAGATGAGAAAAGAGAAGATGGACGCATTGAAGCAACTTAAGAACGAAGGCAAGAAGCCGTTTTTCTTGTATCCGGCGAAATTGGCATACAGGAACAAGGATGGAAAGCTTATTTTTGCTTAATCAGGGACAACATGATCTTGCCATCAGCTAACTTTAATCATTGAAAATACTGCTTTTCATGCTCACTTTATTTCTTTACTTTTGACAGTTGACGTTTGTTGTCTTTTAGAAACCTGATAGTAATAGATATGTGTCTCTGTAAATCATTTACTACTTACATGTACCTGATAAAAAAAAAAAAACCTCTATTCGTTTGTTTTATCATTGCACAAGATTTTACTACTCTGCGTTATTAAAGAATTTACATTTTAAACGTAAACTTGTTAATACAAACTAAGCTTATTTAATTTATGAAGCATGTATTTACACAGTATATTTGACCACACAGTCATTCTCACCCTTTGGGATTTTTTCCCCAGTATA
>CP137683.1:28320168-28431470 GCA_037976565.1 Mesocentrotus franciscanus | reverse complement strand
GTATATGGTGGTTGATTAAAACTGAATTTTAGAGCAAGTAATCATAGTTCTTGACAACTTATTATTATCAGACACATGCATGCATGTTTGATTCTCTTTCTTTCTTTTGAGACCTGCCATGAAGCTTGACCATTTTTTCTTAATCCATGTATCTTTAAAAATTGTTGGAATTGTTGCAGATGTATACTGTACCAAATTATTGTGTGCTATCAGATTGATATTTTTATGTCAAACTATTTTTAGGTGATATTTGATGCTTTTATATCAAACTTTTTGAGCTCCTTTGGCTCTGTTTTTTCTTCTTTCTTTAGGGTCAAATATATATGTTTGTTACAATTCTATCAAATTTTCAAGTCTTACCAGCAAGATTTGGTGCCTTTGCACAAATCTTGCTACTGAATAATAACTGTCTAATAACTCTTTGTTTTCTACCGATGTGTTAGTTTTTATTTTGCACTTGTCAAGACTGTTTTTGATTTGAAGTCTTGATGTTTTTGTGCATCTGCGCTCAGCGATTTTGCCTCTAATGTTTTGGTATATTTCATTTTTATTATTATTTTTTGGTATTTTATTCTATTTTGTTTATATCTTTGTGACAAGAAAATATATTATAATTCTATTTTGTTACTGCATTCCAAACCATTATATTAACCTGTATCAATATGAAGATTATATGCTTACATGTATATACATTCCAGTATGTCCAGTGCACTGTACTCTTAGCCTATTACAAAGGATGGTACTCTCATAATGATACCTTTTCAAAAGAATGATAGTAAAAGTGAGCACCTTCAATTGTAGGGGTTTACAGGATCATGTCAAAAGAAGAAAAGTCTTCCATTATTTAAGAAACATTGAAAGCGACATTATATTTCTACAGGAAACCCACTCTGATAAGAATGATGAAAATTTTTGGAAATTACAATGGGGTGAATTATGTTGGTTTGCAAGTTACTCTTCAAACAGTCGGGGTGTAGCAATACTTATAAGAAACTCTGTTTCAGTTAAAGTAAATTCTTTATTTTATGATCCAAATGGTAGATTTCTAATATTAAATCTTATTCTCAATGATATGTTGGTGACCCTAGTTAATATTTATGCCCCAAATAATGATGACCCAGATTTTTTATTGGAAGTGTTTGCTGAAATTGACAAATTTGATAATTCTGCTTTAATCATTGGTGGAGATTTTAATGCAGTGATTGGGCCCTTGGATTATCAAGGCACTAGACAACGCCATTCTAATATTAGGGTTAGTAATATGCTTTCAGTTATTATTGAAGAATACAATTTAGTTGACGTTTGGCGACATTTTCACCCAACATTAAGACAATACACGAGGCACCAAAAAAATCCTCAAGTTTTATCAAGACTAGATTATATTTTAGTTTCCAGTAACTTTATAAGTAATTGTGTTAAATCTAAAATTTATCCAGGTATCCAATCTGATCATTCAGTAGTATCCGTCCAATTTAAAGATAATCTTCCTTTAAGAGGGAAAGGCTATTGGAAGCTTAATTGTCACTATTTAAATCATGATCCAGACTTTATCAAATTGATTAAGGAAAAAATAGTAGAGTTCAAAGAAATTCATAAAGAGTCTGACTGTAACCCTAATATTCAGTGGGATGCCCTTAAATGTGTTTTAACTGGATCTAGTATTGCATATTCTGCTAGGAAAAAAAAGGAAAGAAACAAAGAAAAGATCTACTCATGAAAGAGATTGACAAAATAAAAATACAATTAAGCAGTGATGTTTCTGAAAATAAACCTCTTTTATTAAAACTTGAAGAGCTAGAAGACCAATTAAATAAAATTTATGACTTTGAAACTAAAGGTTTGATGATAAGATCTAGGGTAAGGTGGTTAGAAGAAGGAGAGAAGAGTTCAAAATATTTTTGTAATCTTGAAAATAGAGCCTGGCAAAGGAAGACAATTAGTAGAATAACAGATCAAGAAGGAAACTTAACCTCTGACCCAGATAAGATATTAAGTGAAATACACAAATTTTACAGTAAATTGTATTCCAATCCTGACTGTCAGTATATGACAAATGAAAATGTTAATCAAGACTTGTTTAATGACTTGGATATTCTGAAATTAACCGATGATGAAAAGAACATCCTGGAAAAGCCTCTCTCAAAACGAGAAATATTTGATGTCATGAAATCCATGAATATGAACAAAACTCCCGGATTTGATGGACTTCCCATTGAATTCTATATAACCTTTTGGTCTGATATAGGGGATATGTTGATGAATTCTTTTAACTTTTCTTTACAAACGGGATGATGTCTCTATCACAAAGAAATTGTGTTATTACTCTTCTCCCAAAGAAAGACAAAGACCACTTGTTGATTAAGAATTATCGCCCTATAACCCTTTTGACTGTTGATTATAAAATATTAGCAAAGTGTTTTGCAGATCGCATAAAACGCTTTATGCATACAATTATTCACCCAGATCAATCTGGTTTTTTAAAAGGCAGAAATATAAGTCATAATATTCGATTAATATTTGATATTATTGAATATACTCAAACTAATGAAGTTCCTGGAGCTATAATACTACTTGATATTGAGAAGGCTTTTGATAGTGTTAGTCATAATTTTCTGTTCCAGACATTAAAACAGTTTAATTTCGGTGATAAATTTATTGGATGGATAAAGACCCTATATTCTGAACGAAAAACATATGTAATGAACAATGGTTTTTTAACTGATCGCATCTCTATGCAAAGAGGTATTTTTCAAGGTTGCCCTATTTCTCCATATCTTTTTTTGATTGTTATTGAGATTTTTGCTTTATCAGTTAGACAAAATGAACAGCTTAGGGGCATACAAATCAATAACCAAGAAGTAAAGATTTCTTTATTTGCTGACGATTCTGTCTGCTTTGTAGATGGGTCTGGAGACTCCTTTAAAACACTGTTTGATATTTTGAATATATTTGGTAGATGTTCTGGTTGTAAGATTAATATAGCTAAAACAGAGGCAATTTGGATCGGATCTAAGAGAGGATGTCAAGATTTTCCGTTGAGAAACCAGGGTATAACATGGAAGATCTCTCAATTTAAATCTTTGGGAGTTAATTTCTCACTGAATTTGGGTTTGATATTCGATCTTAATTATAAAAAAATTAAAACGAATGAAACAGACTATAAATTGCTGGCGAATGAGAAACCTTTCTTTAATTGGTAAAGTATGTGTAATTAAGTCCCTTGTTCTTCCACAATTATTATATCTTTTTCTGTTCTTAGTATAAAAATACCTCAGAAGTTTTTTAATGAGTTGAATAGTTTGTTTTTAAATTTATTTGGAGTGGTGGTAAAGATAGAGTTAAAAGAAAAATCTTGTACAATGATTATCTTCAGTGTGGTCTCAAAATGATTAATCCATGGGCATTTGCTTTTGCTCAAAAAATGACATGGGTCAAGTATTTATTTGATGAAAATTATGATTCTGTTTGGAAGACAATTGAACTATCAGCCTTGGAAAAATTTCATAGAGATCCCCATATTCTTTGGAAATCATATGCCCCAGAATCAGTCTTACAATCTTTGAGAAACTCTCAAGTGGCGGATTCTTTACGTGCCTGGTATATCTATAGAGAACATGCAACTTTAGAAACTTATGATTGTAAATATTCTGAGATTGGGGCTTGTCAATTATTGTGGTTTAATAGATTAATTCGTTCGAAATCCAAAAATCATTTTTATTATGAAACCTGGTTTGATAAGAAAATCTTGGTGATTTCTGATCTGTTGAACCCTCCCTTCCCTGGTTATAAATTATTTGAAGAATTGATATTAGATTTTGGCATTCCTCAGACAGATAGAAGAAAATTCAATTTTTAATGAGAAATATTCCCAGTGAATGGTTAGAAAATGTATGTTGGTATAATTTGGATATTCATGATTCCTTGGTTACTGAATTAAATGCTGCAAAAAAGTTCCCAAGCATGCTTATAGAATAATAAACGTTTCCTATCCACTTGACAAGAGATATGAATATTGGAATAGTAAAATAACAGTCCCGGATCATATCATTTGGGAAGAGGTACACAAGGCTAATTTCACTTGTACAATTGAAACTAGATTGCGTTCTTTCTATTTTAAAATTTTCCATAATACTATAGCTTTAAATGCCTTTTTGTATAAAATTAAAAGAAAAGATTCACCAAATTGCGTATTTTGTGATAACCAGGAGGAATCAATTACTCATTTGTTTTGTGATTGTGAAAAGGTGACCCCAATATGGACATATTTGTTAAACATAATAAAAAACATATTAATAATTTTAACCTTACCAATTTTGAAAAACTTTTTGGCTTTTCATCAGACAGATTCATTACATATCTCTTGTTAGTGGCAAAATACTATATTTATATTTGTAAATTTAAGGGGGATTTACCAAGTGTTGATCTTTTTAAGAGTTTTATAAAGAAACAAAAAGATATTGAATATTTCTCAGCGAAAAAAAGAAACAAGCTTATTTCGCATTTTAAGAAATGGCGTTTTGACTTATGATACTCATGTTGATTTAACTTTTATTCCTGTGCCCCCTCACTCCGCTTTATGCACTGTAGTTCAAATTATGATTTCTATGTGTACAGTGTATACAAAGTATCCCTCAGGGGCGCATACACAATGAGAATCTTAAAAAATTAAAACTACTTAAGACCGTGTTCGTGTGCGCCAGTGATGGATGTTTTGGGTAAATTCAAGGTCTTTTTTTTTTTTACTGTAATGGTTTTATATAACTTTCTTGTCCTTTCATTATTGTTGTTATCATTATTATTATTATTATTATTACTGTTATTATAGTTACTATCATTATTATCGTTATTATATTAATGTTATGTTTTGGGATATATGTGTATTTGTATTTATACATATTGGTTTTTTTGTTTGTTTGTTTGTCTAATTATTACCAATGACTTGTAAATATGTAATTTTTATATGATTAAAAGTTTTAATAAAAGACAAATATAAAAAAAAATATAAAAAAAAAAAGTAAAAATTTGGTAAGTTTCCAAAGGGCAACGTGAAATTGAAGAAAGTTAAGAAAACACAAATAAGACATTGTTTCAATATATATACAATATTCAAATAACAAAGCACAAGCAATTTCAATCATTAAAACAAAAAGAAATTGAGGAGTAATATGGATCAAAATATGTCAATATATGTCAAATGTCAAAATGCTGTAGATCAAGTAAGTGTTCAGCTCAAGTAACAGGAATATTCCTCAGATCCTCCTCACATGTTATAAGTTTTGTAATGTTTTTACCTGCAGCTGTGGTACAATTTCATTCTCCATACGATTACTACCACCACCACGACTCCTACTCTTTCTACTACTACTACTACTACTACTACTATAACTACTACTATTACTACTGCTGTTGCTTCTACTACTACGACCCCATCACTACGACTTCTGAAAAAGCTGTTAGTAGTTTTAATACGTTCTGTCACTTAAAAAGCAATACGATAGTAAATACCTGAACTAACCTAGGAGAAATTCATTCTCTTCTCGATCAACTATGGAACCCCTCATCATACCAACATCGTGCTGCTGCTTGTTGCCATGGTAATGATTCATTGTAGAGTTTGTAGCAAAAACCAAGTTGTTCAGACCAGTCAACGGGGCAAGAAAAATTCGAGTCTGTTTAGGAAGATTAACAACGAATTAAATATCTTCCCTTTTTTATGATGATGTCAATGGTGCCGATGACAGTGATATTGATGATAATAATGGTGTTGATGATGATAGTGATGTTCGTGATAAAATGATATTGTTGGTGCTAATAATACTGATGATAGTGGTGGCGGTGAAAGGACGATGATAAAGGTAGTGATGATGATTATTAATGATGGAAGTTATCATGATGATGGTACTAGTAAGAATTACAAAACTGCTTTCAATTTATACTAATTTCAGAAATATGACCATAATTAAGAACAAAAATCGTTTGTCATCTTCTCCTCAACCTAAAGCCCCCATCACACCAAACTAGTTCTCAATACGTTTTGAAACCGTCCTAGAAAATCGTAAAACGGGTTGTGGTCGGAGTAGAATTTGTAAATAATGTCTATAATACGACCCTAGTTCGTTCATAAACAGTCATCAATACGTCCATCTCGTTTGTACCCCGGCCACAGTCAGTTCATATCAAGTTCAGATCGGGTAAATTTGCAATTTCCAGGCAGTTCAAGCCAGTCCGTAGTCAGTTTATACCTGTTATTAACTAGTTCTACCTCGTTTCCGGTACGACCAGACCGATTCTAACAAGTTTAGAGACAGTTCAGCTCGTCCTCATCTCGTTCTTAGCGCGTTCGAACGCGCTCCTAGAGCGTGTGGAATCACGTCCTGGCTCAAGAGTTATAAAATCCAAGCGCGTTCTTGCCATTCTTTATTCCCGTCCAACTTCAACGCTTCAAGCTGTGCAGATCAAGACATTCAAGTGAAGCCCCCATCACACCAAACTAGTTCTCACTACGTTCTGTAAAATGTTGACAAACGTGCTCAAACTGCGTGCGAACGGAGTGAACGTCGAAACAACTGTTTACGATCTGTTTAAGAACTTTATGGGCGGGCTCGGACTGGCTTGGACGGGAAGGGTGCTCTAAAACTTTGAGCCTGTTCAAAATTGTCCCCGTCCTGCAATTAGACGGACTGACAACGTACTTAAACGAGATGGACGTACTACGAACGGAATTGCCGTACTTCGGCCTACTAGGAACGTGTTACGAACTAGTTATAATGGTTTGGACGTATTGGGAACGAGGTAGAACAAGTCATGAACTTGTTTAAACTGATTACGGACGGGCTTGGACTGCTTGGAAATGGCAAATATACCCGATCTGAACTTGATATAAATTGACTGTGGACGGGGTACAGACGAGATGGTCGTTTTGAGGACTGTTTATGAACGGTCTATGATCGTATTATAGACATTATTTACATATTCTACCCCGACCATTGCCCGTTTTTTACGATTTTCTAGGACGGTTCAGGAACGTAGTGAGAACTAGTTTGGTGTGATGGGGGCTTAGCTGCTGCTAATTGATGCTCGACCACAGCACGTTGTAATACGTTCCTAGTAGGATCGAATTACGGCAATTCCGTTCATAGTACGGCAATCAGTCCGTTTGTACTACGTCCTCCTCGTTTTAAGTAAGTTGTCACTCCGTCTTATTGCAGGACGGGGACAATTTTGAACAGGCTCAAAGTTCTAGAGCACTCTCCCGTATAGCCAGTCCGAGCCCGTCCATGAAGTTCTTATACAGATCGTTAACAGTTGCTACTACGTTCAACTCCGTTCGCACACAGTTTGAGCACGTTTGGCAACATTTTCCAGAACGTATTGAGAACTAGTTCGGTGTGATGGTGGCTTTACATGCAGCTCATCGTTTTGTATTATTTTCTGTACCACCGATCTCTCACTTCTTTTGTTGGCATTGCCTACTTTTTATATTGTGACCGTGTTCTCCTATCTTTGTAAAGTACTCTTTTGTCCCGTTTTCGTCTCTGTTGGCATCCCCTTTTTTCCTATTTCTATTTCCTTTCTGTAGTTACGAATTTGTTAATTTAATATCTCATTATTCCTAACTATTATTTGAGGGGTCCACAATTGTTCAAGCATTGGTTTGAGTGGACCCCTCTATTTCCAATATGTATTCTGTAATTATTGTAAATAATTATAATTGATTTGTAATGTTTTGTTCAAAACAGAAATAAAATTGAATTGAATTGAATTTGTGGTATTCAACCTTAAGAATTTTAAGTGAACCGGTCATTTTTGTATGAAATGTTACTTATTATATTCCTTTCTTCTGTACTAACCCTCTAACATGCCAAAAATCCTGAAAAAAATTATCAAATCACAAAATATTTATGGTTTTCTTTGAAGGCGTCAATGGTCAACCACCTCTAACCGTAAATTCTCCCAACCAAATATTGAATTTTCCCAACCGTTTTTCCATCAAAATAAGACATAAAACAGGCTTTTAAAAAACTTTCAACACTTAAATGTTTGGAATGGTATATAAAGCCAATTCATTGCTTTGCGATGATTTGCATTCACCTCAAATTTAATTAAATTATAATAATATAGTCGGGAGAATTTCAATAGGAATCGATCAAATCAGTTTTTCCCCATTATTTTCACTAGTAATGGTCTGTTTTCACTCAAATTTTCAGGTTATCTTTAATTGTACATTTAGCATTGAAGTCACTACCTTGGCACCGTTTTCACTCATCTGAACAATGTTACTAAGTCCCTTTAAAGGAAACAAAACG
The DNA here is from genome assembly GCA_037976565.1 of Mesocentrotus franciscanus. Lineage (NCBI taxonomy): Eukaryota > Metazoa > Echinodermata > Echinoidea > Camarodonta > Strongylocentrotidae > Mesocentrotus > Mesocentrotus franciscanus. The sequence goes on along the minus strand of CP137683.1, from coordinate 28,423,164 downwards.
TAAGAAAAGATCAAGAGAAAATCTAAATCTAACCCTAAACCTGTGGAAGTAAAGTCTAGCTCGAATATCAACTTCCAGATTCAAGAAAAAGAGTCACACCGTATTATAATATCAATCTTGCCATTTTATTGTCAAATATATAAATATATATATAGTACCTTTTATAAAGCTCAGTTATAGGCCAGCTATTATGTAACTGCTTCCAACTTCCATATTCTAAATTTCTTTTTCCTTTTATTTCACTTACCCTCTTTCTTCGTCTATTCTTCTCTGATGTGTATTATTTTAAAGGGTGTACCTGACACAAGGCTATGCTTTTATGATTTACGCCTTCTTTATTGTGTAAAATTTAACACGCTCTTCAAATGGATTTGGTCATTATATATTTACATTCAACCCCCATGTCTTGTAGGCTGATGAAATTATGGCAAACAGCCCGTTGACAACCTAAAAGTATAATGTATCGACAAATTTCTTAGCTCTCTCAACCAGATGATGAATAGTCCAATAAATGTAAAGATCTAAGATTGAATATCTTTTTTACTTTTCTCCTTTCCGGAAGTGTTTAGAATGTTTAGCGCCATCTCCGAGATCGAGTTTTTATTGGGCGATCACTTTATGGACGATTGAAATCTCAATCTGCTTGTCTGTCAAAGGTTGTTGGAATTTCCCAGTACCTTAAAATAGTTTGAAAAACTAAATACATACATGTATAAAGTACTACTTATGATCAGTGCACCAGTTCTGTATAAAGGCAAATAGCATACATGTTTACTGATTTAATATAACACCTAGACCGAAACGTAGTTACGGAAAAAGCGGTGAGTGATTAAAATGTCTGTGTCATTTCCAAAAGAAATTCGCTAACACTTTTAAATATTTCCGTTTTACATTGACGTATAAATACTATATTAGGCAGACTCCAAGACAATTTTCAGGCTTTGTTTTTATCTGGTTAATAAAATCATCATTTTCCTTAGACTGAAATAGTTAGACTGGGTCTAGATCACTGAATTCTATGCTACATACTGTTGAATTCAGTGGTCTAGATGTCTTGGAGAGGATTAATAGAGAGTGATTGAGCTAAAATCAATATGAGAATGGCGTATGTTTAGACTCATTTAGGTAAACCATGAAGAAACAGGCTGCACCCCCTAAACAAAACAGATCTTTGAAACACGATCGTAAGACTTTAATGTACTTGATCGTGAACCCGGAAGTAACGTTTGTTTTTCTATTAGAAAACTTGTGATCATATTGATATCGTTCATATATACGTATATTAAACTTCTCAGCGTTTGTTTTTCCTGGGGGAAAATGTGACGATTTTTGTATGTTATTGTGATTAGAATAACAAATATGTAATGAACTATTATTATTACATGTTATGTAGATATGATTACACATGGTAATCATTTCAGCTTACTTGATTAACATAGGTGTGGTAGTAGTGGAGGTGTATATAGTAGAGTGGTTCATTCACTTGACTCTCAATCCAAGAGTTGAGGTTCCCAATCCTAGCCCCAAGCACTAACGCCATTTATAATATTTTATATTGTGTGTGTGTGGGGGGAGGGGGGAGCGCAGTGCATACATTTGTTCCATACAAACGCTTGGCAAACTGAGATCGAGGTTTTATTGGGCGATCTTAATCTGGTTGTCCGTCAAAGGTTGGTGGGAATTCCCAGTCACTAAAAGTAGACTGAGAGACTAAATACATACAAGTTTGTAGTACCACTTATGATCAGTGGACCATTACATTGTAAGGGCATACAGAATACATGTTTACTGATTTTATTTAACACCTAGACTAATCGGGGAGGACTTGTTTTTCCGAAAGTTCGTTTTTCCGAAGGTTCGTATTTCCGAAGGTTCATAATTCCGAAACACAAATTTCCCATGCCTAGGGGTTTATAATTCCGAAAATGAAAAAGGGTTCATAATTCCGAACCATCCTTGGAGTTCACCTAATGGACAAGATAAGGAACGAAGAAATCAGGCAAAGGCTGAACATCCCAAGCACCATATGCGAAGAAATAACAAAACGTCGCTTGAAAATGGTTTGGCCATGTTGTACGCATGCCGCATCACCGCCTACCATACCAAGCATACCAAAATGACTTTAATGCACGCAGACCTCGGGGACGCCCTCCAACGAGATGGAAGGACCAAGTCCGGTGCGATGTGGGATTACCCACACAAGAGGCAGAGCAACAAGCCCAGGACAGATCAGAATGGAGCATGATTTCTCGTAGGGGAGCAAGGGGACACACCGTCCTATGCACCTAAGTAAGTAAGTCAAGTCAATTCCGAACATTTGTTGCATTATTCCGAAGGTTTGTTATTCCGAAGGTTCGTTTCTCCGAAGGTTCGTTTCTCCGAAGGTTCATAATTCCGAAAATTAATTAGGGTTCATATTTCCGAAGGTTCATATTTCCGAAAATGAAAAAGGGTTCATAATTCCGAAAATAAAAAAGGGTTCATAATTCCGAAAATGAAAAAGGGTTCATAATTTCGAAAATGAAATAGGGTTCATAATTCCCAAAATGAAATAAGTTTCATAATTCCGAAAATGAAAAAGGGTTCATAATTCCGAAATAAAATATGGGTTCATAATTCCAAAAATGAAAAAGGGTTCATAATTCCAAAAATGAAATAGGGTTCATAATTTCGAAAATGAAATAGGGTTCATAATTCCCAAAATGAAATAGGTTTCATAATTCCGAAAATGAAAAAGGGTTCATAATTCCGAAACTGAAATAGGGTTCATAATTCTGAACATTTGTTGCATTATTCCGAAGGTTCGTTATTCCGAAGGTTCGTTTATCCGAAGGTTCATAATTCCGAAAATTAATTTGGGTTAATATTTCCGAAGGTTCATAATTCCGAAAATGAAAAAGGGTTCATAATTCTGAAGGTTCGTATTTCCGAAAATGAAATAGGGTTCATAATTCCCAAAATGAAATAGGTTTCATAATTCCGAAAATGAAAAAGGGTTCATAATTCCGAAACTGAAATAGGGTTCATAATTCTGAACATTTGTTGCATTATTCCGAAGGTTCGTTATTCCGAAGGTTCGTTTATCCGAAGATTCATAATTCCGAAAATTAATTTGGGTTAATATTTCCGAAGGTTCATAATTCCGAAAATGAAAAAGGGTTCATAATTCTGAAGGTTCGTATTTCCGAAAATGAAAAAGGGTTCATAATTCCGAAAATGAAAAAGGGTTCACAATTCCGAAAACGAAATAGGATTCATAATTCCGAAAATGAAAAAGGGTTCATAATTCCAAAAATGAAATAGGGTTCGTAATTCCGAAAATGAAATAGGGCTCGTAATTCCGAAAATAAAATAGGGTTCGTAATTCCAAAATGGAAAAAGGTACCTAAACAACAAACGAGCATTAACAGGAATTCAGGAGGCCGAGACAGCCCATCCCCCTCTCCCCATAAGAGATCCAAAAGGACTGGAGAGAGAGATAGAGAGAGAGACAGACACAGAGAGAGAGAGAGAAACAGAGACAGAGACAGGGAGAAATAGTAGAAGACAACAAAAGACAATAGGACAATATAAAGGACAAATGAAAAAGAAAGGGAAAGAAAGAAGGAAGGAAGAGAGGAAAATTAGAAAGAGGGGATAAGATTGAAATCGGTGATAGAGAGAAAGATATATAGAAGGGGGGTTATCATGATTGATTAATTAGGTGATAAGTGGAGGTCATCTCACCGATTTCGTTTTATTTTCTGATATATTCATTTATTTATTTATTTGTTCGTTTGTTTGCTTGTTGTTTTTTATTTGGTATTTGTTATTATTGGCTCCCCCTCCGCCCTTTTTATCTTGTATTCATGAGATTGACCGTCCCCTCTTTTCAGGTTCTTTGCAACCAAGTCGGAAGCAATTAACCGCACCTGGAATGACATTCAATTTTACTTTGAGGGCAGTCTATTCTCAAGTTTGTGATGCCTGTAAATGACATTTAATGTCGTGCTCTGGTCCCATACAAAGAGGGACAGACGAGTCATCTGGAGGTATGGGAAATGGTCTGAAAGCCGTTGTTAAGGGGTGGCCATACGTTAATTCTCGACCCTGCTCAACAAAGTCTCTTTTCTGTGGTTGGAAAATTTGAACAAAGTGTAATTTTGGAAATGTCCGGGGAATATCTGTATTACTTTAGAAATGTCTGTGTCTGTCTTATTACTAAAGTATTTGATACCGGTTAGCCGCGTAGATATCAAGGGGGCGGGGTGTCACTTAAAGGGCCGGTCACATTTGTCCGATAAATATAACGATAACGAGATTTTGCGTTAAAGTTACACCCGAGAGTTGCCCTACTATGAACAGACATGCTCATGCTCACACGTATAGTAGGGTGTACCTTTAATTGAAATATCGTTATCGTTCTCGTTATCGGACAAAATATGTGACCAGCCCTTTAAAGCTTGATATGGGCGTGACACCATCACCACTCAATATCTGTGTTGGAAATAATTTGTACATTTCGGAAATTTACCACTGTGCATGCAGTGGCGTAGCTACGGGGGCACGGGCGGGGGAGGAGGCACGGCACGTCAATTTGATAGCGAGAAAAAAAATGAAAGAAAAAGAGAAAAAGAGAAAAGAAGGGAAAAGGAAGAGAAAAGAAGCCAATTGGACCCCTTTTCTTTTCTTCTTCCTCTTCTTTCTTTCCCTTTCTCTCCTCTTTCCCTTCTTTCCTTCTCTCTCTCTCTTTTGGCGGGGTGCAAGGCACGCTCGGCCCCCCTGGATCCTCGCCTGTATTTCAGGAATTTCTTGAGCGTTTTAAAATAAACCACGTCCGCCTGTTAATGTCAGCTAGTGATTTGAATCATACCTTAACCTGTTAAAAATATTATTAGAACTGTAATGGTGAAAATAAATAATTTGTTTTAATATATTTTCTCTTCATGTGTAGCCCGATTACCCAGGCAATACCTACTTTGCATTCATGCATTAGAAAGAGAAGACGATAGAAGTAAAGCAACATAACATATGGAAAGATAGAATTATCTGGCGGCCGCCAAATAATCTAGCTATCTTTCCTTATGTTATGCTGTATAAAGAAAGATTAAATGTTAGAAAAACAAAACAAAGAATAACATAATGAGGGATAGAAAGAGAAGATAGAAGGATAAAAACAAAGAATAATGAAAGAAAAGATAGAAAGAACAGAAGATAGAAGGGAAAACAAAGAATAACAAATTAAGATAGAAAGAGGAAATGATAGAAGGATAAAAGCAAAGAGCACATACGGAAAAATAGAAAGAGAAGAAGATGGAAGCATAAAAACAAAGAATAACATTAGGAAAGGTAGAAAGTGAAGAAGATAGCTATTTTGCATTCATGCATTAGAAAGAGAAGACGATAGAAGTAAAATAACATAATCATGATAAGGAAAGATAGAATTATCTGGCGGCCGCCAGATAATTCTTTCATTCCTGATGTTATGTTGTACATAGAAAGAGGAAATAAAAGAAGAATAAACACAAATAATAGCCTAACATTAGGAAAGATAGAAGGAGAAAAAGATAGAAGGCAAAAAAAAGAATAAGGAAATGAAGATAGAAAGAGGAAATGATAGAAGAATACAAACAAAGAATAAGAGAAGGAAAGAATTATCCGGCGGCCGCAAAATTCACTGGTTCTTATTCAGTAATAGTTTTCTTTTCCCTTTAATCCTTGATATGGAGGGGGCTGCTCAGTCGTTTCGGTCCTCTCGTCCCTCCTTTTTAGGTACCTTATTTCATTTTCGGAATTATGAACCCTATTTCATTTTCGGAGTTATGAATAATAATAATAATAATAGCTTACATTTAAAATGCGCCTAACACTTTGTTTCTAGGCGCAGCACATATTATTACCCCGGTCATCGGATTCAGGCTTACCCGCACACAATGTATGCACATTCTCCACTCCCTGGGTAGCATTCCAGCCAGTCGCCGTTTTACAAGCGCCACTTGCTCATCCAACCACATTAACTTTCGCATCCTACCGGGTACCCATTTAACACCTGGGTGGAGAGTGCAAATGTAGATTAAAGTCTTGCCAAAGGACATTAGTGCCGCGGCGGGACTCGAACTCCGTACCTTGCGATCTTCAGTCGGGTGACTTATCCACTAGACCACGACACTTCTACACCCTATTTCATTTTCGGTATTACGAACCCTATTTCATTTTCGGAATTACGAACCCTATTTCATTTTCGGAATTACGAACCTTCGGAATTATGAACCCTATTTTATTTTCGGAAATACGATCCTTCGGAATAACGGACCTTTTGAGTAACGAGCCTTCGGAATTACGGACCTTCGGAATTATGAACCTTCGGAAATACGAACCTTCGGAAAAACGAACCTTCGGAAAAACGACATGTAACCGATTAATCGATATGTAATGAGTGAAAAAAGAGGTGAGTGAATTAAAATGTCTGTCATTTAAAAAAGAAATGCAGTGACAATTTGCAATATTTTCGTTTTACATTGTTGTATATAACTCTATTGGGCTGACGCTCAGACACTTTTGAGGCTTTGTATGTATCTGGTTCATAAAATCATAATTTTCCTTCGGCTGAATTAGGTGGGTCACGGTCTAGATGTCTTAGAGGTGATAAATGGAGAGCGATTGAGCTTACGGCCAAGAAAAAAAAAACTTCTTACTGTTCGTTTGTCCTGTGGAAAAACGACGATTTTGGTATGTTGCAGTGATTTAAATGACAAATTTGTCATCAATTATTATTCTTACATGTTATATAGATAAATGCACATGGTAAATATTTTTAGGTTATTATGTGATTCTTAACATAGCTAACATTTCAGCTAGTTATTCTGCAAAACCAGAGCAATCTATATGATTTCCTCTCTACAAGCATGATGACTTTTTAAAAACAGTATATTCCAATGTGCTTAAGTACAAGTATATAGAGTACTGCTTTTGATACTTCATCAGCTTTAAGAATTAATACGTAATATTGCCTACTAACTTTTAGAGTTGTTCAAAGTCTAAACTCCATGTTCAGAATAAGGTATGTTTATATGCATCATATCTGAAGGTAGATCACACAGATCATAGTTGTGTTCGGTCATACGTTTCTAATACTTGGTTTTAGATTAATTAAGAAATAATTTTATTATTATTTTTTGCAATGCCAAAGTACTGAATTATGAATGGTAAACTTCTTTTCTGAGACTTATGTATAAAATCTCTGTTTTGTTTTCCACGGTTTACCTTTAACCATGCGCTTCAAGTGGTGGAATGTATTGAGACTTGTATACGTCAAATTTTCTCAAAATTTCTACTAGCATGACTAGTTGCGATACATGTAAAGGTGTTGTGGTCTACTCTAGTGGATAAGTTTTTTTGATTGTGAATCACATGGTTCGCGGTTCGAGTCCCAACCCGGCACTATCCTTTGGCAAGACAAGACTCTACATTGGTTAATCTCCACCCATCCCAGGGCCCCGTATTATAAAGAGTGGCGATTGATACAAATCAATTCAATTCAATTCAATTCAATTCAATTCAAATTTATTGGTCCAAAAGGAAATTCGTTTCGTTTACATGCATTGTTCACAGAGAAAAATAAATAAAATGTACATGTGACATGATACATACAACATAATACGAGTATATAGAGAGAATAAACATATAGCACGTTAACATTCACATTATATAGATATTTTCTCTGAATTTACATTATATTCAATATTTGTTTTTGTATCCAGAGTAATTACCAAAACAATATAACATTGTAATTATTATTACTATTATTATTATTATTATTTGTATTGTTATTATTATTAGTTTGACTCATTATATCATTATGATAATAAAATATAAAAAGGCAAACATAAACCACAAACAGTTTAACAATCAAAAAGATTTATCATAATTATTGTCAATCGCAAGTCCTACAATCAATCGCAAGATTACAGCCTCCTATCTCTTACATGTATGAACATTGCTGCGATTGATATCAATCGCAACTATTATGGGCACATTATCATGGTAGGTTGGCTAAAGCCGGGGTAGTAATATGATTGCAGGGCCCTCAGGGAGAACAGTATGTGTACTGATGAGGTTCTAGGTAAACAAGGCATCATTATTATTATGATGATTATTGTTATTATCATTATCATTATTGTCATTATTATTACCATTACTATTGTTATTATTATTATTACTATTATCTTCATAATTTGTCCCCTTTATAATGTACGTTGGCTGAAGTGCGACAAAGGAAACGTTTTTTTTTCTTCAAAATTCATTTTGTATACAGTCAGTTGAATTCTGAATACTGAATACTGAATTGTTATTGTTACTACTTTGTATATTATGCTTTTAATACCAGGTCCAAGATGTAAAACAGATTTATTTCTGATCTTGTATACATATGTATGAATAAATAAATAAATAAATAAATAGTTGATGATAACATGAAAGATTTTTTATCAAGATATATCTCAATATTTTGTAGGGAAAAGACGTGAGGAAAATGATAAACACTCCTCTTTAATACCGTCAGATGAACCAAAGATACACTAATCATTATGTTTTTTCCTTTTCTTTTATCTCGTATTCCTGTAGAATTTGAATCATGGCTGATGCATTAAAGAATGTCATTGGTCAGAGTCTGGAGTGTCCAGTATGTCTGAATACCTTCACCAATCCCAAGATCCTGTCTTGTTCTCACACCTACTGTAAGGCCTGTCTTGACAACCTCTCGGAATGCATGCATGGTAACGACCAGATGCTCCGCTGCCCTGTCTGCAGAGCTGAAACCCAGGTCCCAAACCAAGATGTCAGCAAATTACCGACAAATCAAGCTTTGAAGTCTCTCATAGAGGACGTGAAGAATCCACATCAGTTGTGCACGAATTGTAAATCCGAGGACAAGCCGCAAGCTGTTGTCTACTGTCAAGACTGTGGTATGTATCTCTGTATTACTTGCCACAACGCACACTCTCTGTGGCAAAACTTCATCAGTCATGAGGTCCTAGCCATGAGTAAGATCGAATCAGGGAAGGTGTCAGTACGTAGGTATCGTAAATGCAGGAAACACCCCAAAGAGAATGAGGAGTTCTTCTGTTCCGACTGCAGGAGATTTGCCTGCTTCAGGTGTGTTGTCATAGAGCATAAAGACGAAAGACATCGGGTCATCGAGGCAGCTGTTTATGAAAGCAGCCATATGAAGAGTATCGAGGACCTCAAATCCAAGGCGGACAAGAAACGCTCTTGCTTTCAGAAATACGTTGATTTCATTGATGAACAGAAGGAGCATGTGAACAATGTTCAGAAGCAGTGTACGGATGACATCAACAACGCATATGAAGAATCAGTCCGGCAGTTGACAGAAAAGAAAGACAGCCTCATTGGTGAAGTCAAGAGTAAGACCGAAGGAGTAGAGAAAGAACTGGACGAAATGAAGAAATCGGCTCAGGAGCACATCACTCACTTGACCAACATAGCTGACGTGGTCACCAATAGGACAAAGATACCGTTAGATATGGATGCTTTGGCTGCACACGACACTCTATGTCAAGACTTACAAGAGGCCTTGAAAGAAGGAGATCCTGACTACAAGCTGCCGATGCAATCGAGCAAGAAAGGGAAAAGTTTCACTTTTAAGAGAATGGACGAGCTTACTCTCGGCATGATCGTAAATGCAGTTGCAAAGAACATCGCTTTGCTTACAAAGAAAAGCATGAATGCAATGGTTAGTACACCAGGCGGTAGGATGGCAGTGGGATATTGTACAGGTGGCGTGGAGATCTTCTCTGCTAATGGACAGCTCCAACAGACAGTTCTTAAACATGTGGGGATTCGTGGAGTAGGGTTCCTCTCTGATGATCGGTATGTTATACTTGATCGCTCAAACAATATCACACTGTACACACTAGAGTACACAAAGTTGAATGTAATGTTTGAGACTTTGAGGCGCAATGAAGGTGGATTTGCTGACCTCAATGTAGACGGTGATGATCAGATCTATGTTAGCTACAGCAAAGCTGGAAAGATCCAGGTATTCTCACCAGCAGGGGGCAAGGCGATCGGGGAGATACCATGTGATGGATATACACCTCAGCAGATTACTAGTTATAATGATTACCTGATTATCAAATCCTCCATGACAATACGATTGATTGACAAACAAGGTGTGGTAAAATATGAATTAGCGAAATTAGGGGTTTTTCTTTACGCTGCTGTGTCCCAATGGAATACAATCCTGATAGCCACCGTCAAGCACGACGAAGGTTTGGTCAGCATTGGTGAGTACACTAACGAGCTGAAGCATATCCAGAACCTCGTTATTGATTACAAGATTGAGAAGCCCGATAGAAATTGGTATTATCTCCAGCAGTACCGATCAGGAGAGATCGCTCTATGCACTCCTGATAAACTCTGTTTATTCCACTGAAATGTCTCCTCCATACTTGCATCGTATGATACCACTGTCTTCATGCCCGTAGGAAGACAGGGGGTTGTGCGACCGGACCCTTTTTTCTGGCAAAAAGAGTATTATAATATTTCGTTGAACAATAACCCCACCCCACTCAGATGTGTTTATCTCTCAAGATTTTGTTGTTGATGATGACTCTACATGTGAATCTGACTTTTTTAGGTAGCTCTTTAGATGTATAAATGGTGTAAACACAATTCAATTATGGTGGACTAAAAGATTATTTTTTTAAAGATATTGCTGTCTAATACATTGAATATTTTTCCTTCATTTTCCACAATGCATTTCAGATCACTGTCCGATTATTCAAACTAGCTTTTATATTTTACCCAGAATCATTTATTAATTTATTTATTTCGCATCTTTATATAGAGTATCATGTTCAGCTACAAAATCATTACGTAACATTGTTAAAAACATTAAAATAGGCTGGTTTACAACAGGGCTCTGTTTTAAAACAACATAAAAATGACAATGAACAATATTGTATATAAAAATTACAGGGGTAACGAAGGCTAACATACACACACACACACACACGCACACACACACACACACACATACACACACACACATCATCATCACACTCACGCTTACTTCACATGCACTCAGGTATAGCTACTCAACCAGTTTACCACCTGTTTACAAAATACAATTACATTAAAATCAAGCATAAAATAAATTTGACCTCACTGCAACCCCCTCCTCCACCTTCATAAAAATGAGCTATTAATTGCCAGGTTTGATAAGATGTTTAAAAATGGCTAAGGACTGGGCAGATCGGCATTCATCAGACAAACAATTCCATTCATTTATACTAACAGATACAAATGTCCTCTGATAGTATTGCGTTTTACATTGAGGGCACGTAATAATAATCTGTAAGTGCTTCGTGTTACACGTGTAGAAACAATGTCATTAAGAATAAATTTACTACATAACTGGGATGGTGCTATCCCATTTACACATTTATACACCATGCATAATATTGACTTTTTAAACAGTTCTTTCAGAGTAGGCCAGGCTAGTATTCGAAAAACTGTTTCCGATGAAGTTTCCCATGTATTTCCACCAGCAATGTATGCTGCTCGCTTGTGTAGCGTGTTTAATATTTTATAGTTTGATTCGGATGTGGATGACCAGACGGTTGAACAATATAATGCATGGGGGAGAACAAATCCCCAGTATAATCTTTTAAGTTGATCAACATTTAATATATACTTATTTCTTCTAATTAGTCCAAGTTTTTGTTTCATGACTTTTACAATAGAAGCAACATGAGATTTGAACGTCATTTGAGTGTCATCAATCGTCACACCCAGACACTTATATTCAGATACACATTCTCATAAAGTACCATTAATTATAACAGTTATTTTTTTATCCTGCAAGGTATTCAATCGTTGTCGAGAACCAAGAAGCATCACTTTCGTTTTTTTATCATTTAATACCAATCTATTCTTAGATGTCCACTTGTAAACTTCATTCATTGCAGAATTTAATTGACTTTCGACCGATTCCTGAGTACTACCACTAACATACAGAGTTGCATCGTCAGCAAACATGACAACCTTTCCTGACTTGATACTAGAAACCAAATCACTAATATATATTGTAAATAACAGGGGCCCTAAAACCGAACCTTGTGGTACCCCTGAGATAGTTGACCTTGTATTAGATAATTTACCCCCTATTTCTGTCAATTGATCCCTAAAGCAAAAGTAAGATTTAAACCATGCCAATGCATTCTCAGAGCATCCTATTATAGAGAGTTTGTTGAGCAATACATCATAGTTTACAGAATCAAACGCTTTACGCATATCAATAAACGCTACTCCACAAAATTTATTCCTATCAACTTCAGTTGCCCAGTCATCAACCATACACAATAGAGCACTTTCACATGAATGCTTTGGTCTAAAACCAAATTGACTTTCACTGAAGAAATTGCTATTTCATAAGCATGTCTGTAGATGCTTTTGTACCCATTTCTCCAAAATTTTTGAAACAATCGACAATAAGGATATTGGTCGATAATTTTCTATACTTAATCGATCACCGCCCTTAAAAATAGGGCGAATTTTGGCCAAGCACCATGCTTTAGGAAAATGCCCTTTTGACAAAGAAAGGTTAACAATATAAATAAGACTATCTATTACATTTTTGGCATATTTCATCATTTTCAACATTTTAACAGAGATGTCATCAGGCCCTGTGGCTTTTTTCACCGAATGGCCATCAATTTCTTTTACAACAAAATCGTAGGTAATTGGAGGAATATCAAAGATTTGACGATCAACAAGATCAAGGTCATCACAATTCTCCTGTGGCAAAGGACAACCGACAATTACATCTGGACTTGTGGTTTCACTGTCTCTCCAATCTGTATTTCCCAGTAGTTCTGAAACACTATCAATAAAGTAGTCGTTCAGTTTTTCGGCAACAATTTCAGGCTGATAAATTTCAACATCATTAATATTCAATTTTATGGAAAGCTGACCAGTGCCAGAGGACAGTTGCTTTAAGATTGACCATAATGCACCAGGATCACCAGACTTATCTTGCAATAAATCCTGTATATACTTTTGTTTAGATTTTTTAGTTAAACTTGTTACCATGCTTCGTATTCTTCGATATTCCTTCCATAAACTTGGGGAGTTAAACATTAAAGCCTTATTATGGAGATACTTTCTTTTATTTATCAATGTAATTATTTCACCTGTGATCCAGGGAGAGGGATTTTTCCTCATTCTTTTGCGTTTATATGGCATATGTTTATTAATTACTGACATTACTTGATTATACCACAATTTCCAAGCTGTGTCAACGTTGCCAACACAAAATACTTCACTAGACATTAAGTTGTAAAGATCGTTGACAAAGTTTTCCTGCTTAACATTTTTTAAGTTTCTGAATTTGATATCATTATGAAAATTCTCAGCACTTTTAGAATGTAAACATGTTAACATTAAAAAATGATCACTAATGTGAGTTTTTATGACACCTGACATACTGTGATCATCCGGACAAGTTGTATAAATATGGTCAATAAGTGTTTTAGAATGCTGGGTCACACGGGTAGGAAGCTTAATCAACTGTGACAAAAGTGATCCCTGCATTACAGATAAAAGAGATCGTGTCGATGAATCGACATTGTCAGAAAGTAGGTCACAGTTGAGGTCCCCCATTACAATCAGTTCACAATCAAAATCAAGAGCCTTACTCATCATAGCAGACATTAAATCAAAATAATAAACTGAAGAGTTCGGCGGACGGTACATAACACAAATTAAAAATGATTTCACGTTCCGTACTTGGTTTTTATCCAAATAGTTTCTAAGTTAAACCCAAGATCTTTCACATGTTGAAAGTGGAGGGTGTTCTTCACATAAATCATCACACCCCCACCATGCCTACTTCTATCTTTCCTTAGTAAATCATAACCATCAATATGCAGTTCGTTGTCACTAACTTTGTTATCACAATGAGTCTCAGTAAGGCCAATGATGTCGAAGGGAGAATTTTTTAACAAATACCTTAAGTCTTCAAGTTTATTTGGTAAGGAATTAACATTCAAATGACACACGCGTAATCCTCGTTTTGAAATAACTGGTATACTTCCATCATCAGCAAGTTCAAGATAGGCTTCTTGATAACTATTACTGTCTGCATTGCCATGATTTCGAACTGAGTCACTTGATCCATTGAAGTCACTGCCGGGATCAAAGTTATGTAAGCAATCATGAGAGGAAATGCCACTTTTTCATATTAATTTCTACTTCTTACAATTTCTCTAGTTGTGTATTAAAGAGTTTAAGAATTTTGAAAGTCGACCTATTGATTGTTTGATATATGTTGTAAAATTATAGTAAAAACCCAATGTCAAAATAAGGATTTATGTTTTAATTTGATGGACTGTGATATCTTGTTTTCTGTTTTCCATGTTTACTTTCCGTCTGGCAAAGTACATGGGAGAAATGGCATGAAACTTGTCGAATATACCCGATTCATTTTTTCACTTATGGGAGGCATTTCGCTTTGTCTGTGTTCCCATTTCTTTTAGTTTATGTCCTTAATATATTGTTGATAAATATTTGCGTCAATGCTATGTATACTCACACAAATAATATAGCATGTACTAGAAAGGAATCTCACTAATTTCAATAAAAGCAGAAAAATTAGAGAAATTGGTCTTTATAAGTTTTAGAAGAATCGGAAAGTTGTGATTTTACAGGTACTCTCTGTACGCTTGGTACTAATGATTTCAACATCCCGCCATTTTCTTTGTCATAGCTGCGGCCGAAACATGAAGTTGTAAATATGTTCTTATAGGTCCTCATGTGTGTATTTCGGTACATTTTCCATAGAAAATAAGTACAAAGGTGGTCACATTTAGGGTTGTCAATCTACAGGGAACTTTAAAACCTTACAATTGCATTAATTTCTATAATAATCTATTCCCCCGTTACTTAGGTTTTCTTCATCGACGTGATGTCACGTGTACCTCCCCTTATGTAATGTACCCCTGTTATTTTTGGAAAGAGAAAAGCCTTTTTCACGTGCATTAGCATTAACCGGGAATCCTGTTCATTTCATAATGTTCTAATATCCATAACTTTGTATTAGTCTTTGTCTCTTTCAAGTTATGTATTTATATGACCTTGTTTACCTTTCTGCTCGTGCCATTGCTCATAATTAATCTAACATAATTAGAAACATAAAAGTTGCTAATACGATCATGATGTTATACATGTACATGTATTTGATTCTTAGCTTTAAGCATCTGAAGAAGTTAGGGGGGGCTGAAATCGCTGTACACAAAGATAATTATGCAATGCCGATTGTTGTATTTTAAATTTTGGTTATTATCAAGCACTGGACATCGGTAACCGGCAGTTGATTTGTTTTTTTATATTATCAGTAATAAACTCATTTACCTCCCATCCAAACCAAGATTTCAAACTAAATAACAAAACAAACATAAAAAGTAATTAAAACAAAAACAACTTATAGTTGTATTTGCAAAATATTAATCTAGTTTGAACCTTCCTTTCGTTTCATTGATCTGTAACTTTATGTCAAGCACTGTGATGTGTATTTTTTGTGGTAGGAATGTTGTGTAATGTCATGTCATTGTAATTTGGTACATATACATTTAACTGTTAATTATATCTTCGTTAAGTCGGCCACCGCTAATGGTCATTTCCTTTCTGGCTGCTACCTACCAAGCAAATTTGATATCTTTGTACCAATGTATATTCATGTATTCTACGATTTTCATGTACCAATGTATTATTCCATGTACACGCATGTATGTTATTCTTTAATAGTAGTGGTGGATTGAATTGAATTGAAACAAAACTGTAGTTATTGACACAACATTTTAAATAGGACAAATATATGTAATTTATTACATGTATTTGCAAAACGTGATATGAACTGTTTGCTGGGGTGGGCACAAGTCAAATTATCTGACGAACACCCTATACAATGTAAGTTATCAAATTTGATAGCGGGGGCACGTGTGTATAAAAGGGGAATCATGTTTTTTACGCTAGAGGGAGCTTGTGCAACATAGTTGTACCACTGTTATATATGAAATGTACTCCGGTTTCTTATGCAGATATAATATCAATTGAGATTGAGTCGTTATTCCATCTTCCCCATAATTTGGCACGATTTTGAACCTCCATACAAGATCATTTATATGACAAATATCATGATATGAAAATTTGCATCAATACAATAGCCACCCAAACTTTCATGAGGTATTGTAAATGCATTGTAGTTTCATTTTGCTGACCAAATAAATCTATAGATTCAAAGCAAATTCAGTCTGAATATTACATCAATTTCATACATCGCACAGTTGAAAGCTTTTGTGCAAAAAAGTCGCATTAAAGATACTATGTCCCTTTTGCAGCCAACATCAAATTCTGTAGAACATTGCAGGAATCATGAATATGTCATGTATGTCCTATCTGTGAAATTTAAACGTTAGCAGTGTCCTAATATTCAAATTATGCAAGGAAACCCGTTTACTTTCTAGACTTCACTGTCAGACACTATTGAGTGACTGACTGACTTTTTTTTCTTTGGTAATAACATACATAAAATGAGCTGTAAAGGGTACATGAGCATTTGTCTACATCAATAACCCACTTCTTGTAATGGCCAAAATTAAACTGATTGAATCTTTGCGCAGCACAAAACGTACGACCATTCGGTACAATGGTCTAAAAATCAGACTATTACTTACTGATTGCAATCACTTAAGTCGATTCGACAACTAATAGTGTTATTTTCCCACAAAAAGACATTTTTCAGCCCTTTCGTTTTGAAGGAAGTTCTAAATCAGTATTATCTTTCAAATGCTATTGGAATTTAACCTTTTCAAATTTTTGGCCTGCAAATGGGACATAGTACCTTTAATGGGCAATCCAACCTTAGTAATAGGGTAATTTTTTTAAGCAGAAAAATAAGAGAAACGGAACGGAGAAAGTGAACTCTGTGGCTTCTACAAGTAAAAATTCAAGACCGAGAATCCCTAAAGCTACACTTGGAGTGCTTGTATTAATGCCAGATATGAGAGTATTTGGGGGCTTCACAATAAGTATAGGTGTACGGGCTTTGTCGACTTTGTCGACGGGCGTGTAGGGGAAGGTAAAGTCTAGCTCCAATATATACTTCCAGATTCAAGAAAAAATAGTCACACACTATCATAGTGCCAATCTTGCTATTTTATTGTCATATATATATATATATATACAAATATATTTAGTACCTTTTATACAGCTCAGTTAAAGGCTAGCTTTTATGTAATTGTCGCATTACGTTTCAAACTTCCTAATTCTAAATTTATTTTTCTTTTATGTCATTTTCTTTAACTTTCTTCGACTATTCTTCTCTGCTATGTATTGTTCTCAAGGTCGTACCCAACACAAGACTATGGGTGGTATTCTCTTAAGTTAAGCCGGGACTAAGTCCAGACTAAACAAGAATTTTAGTTCACACTTCTATGGAATGCTAGGTGTCATCTTCCTCCTTCAATATTCATGACAAAGATAATCTACCAAAGACTTTATTGAAATTCAGTTCATACTCATATTATCTTTTTCTTCCAATTTCATTGCCTAATTATTTTTTTGGACACTTTTCATTGGAGGATTAAAATAATCTGTACAGGGAAAATGAGTTGGCAACTGGCACTCCATAAAAGTGTGAACTAGTTAAGCCGAGCTTAACTTAGTTCGCGCTATCGGAATACCACCCTATGCTTTTATGATTTACGCCTTCTTTATTGCGTAAAAACTAAACAAGCTATTCAAATGGATTTTGAGATTATGTATTTATATTTTTTTTTACCTGAGTTTTTATTTTTGTTGACATGAAAAATGATGAAATAATAAAAGAAAATAAATGTTACTCTGAATGGAACTGAACTGTTTTGAAGTATTCTTTTTATTATATCAGGACATACAAATAAAATATGAACATATAAATAGGATAATATGCTGTTTGAATATTATGCAACCGCCAAAATAAGGTGACGGTTGACCATGCCCGAATACATTATTTGCAATTTTAAAATTCGGGGTGGGCGCAGCATCTTCACCCAAATGTCTTGTAGGCCTATGAAATTATGGCAAAATAGCCTGTAAACAACCTTGAAATAAAATAAATAAAACAACTTCTTAGCTCTCTCAACCAGATGATGAAAAGTCCAATAAATGCAAAGATCTAAGATTTAATATCTTTTTTTACTTTTCTCCTTTCCGGATGTGTTAAGCATGTTTAGCGCCATCTCCAAGGTTGAGTTTTTATTGGGCGATCACTTTTTGGACGATTAAAGGTAAATGTCCAAGATTGAATATCTTTTCTCCTTTCCGGATGTCCTTAGCATGTTTAGCGCCATCTCCAACATTCCAACTGTAATCTGCAGGCCCGTAGCCAGGGGTTTGGGGGCATTTTTTCCAAGATCACACACCCTCCTCATAGACCCTCCCCAGGACGTCGATCAATTACATGTATGTGCCCCCCAAACATCAAACTCTGGCTACGGCCCTGGTAATCTGGAAGGAGGACTGCTCCACAAGACTATCAACAGTATTAAATTCTACTCTAACTTTAGAATATCTTGTAATGGGGGAGGGGGTCACAGAAATATAATTCACACGGGTTTATATATTTGCTCAACAGACACTCGACAAAATGAGTTCGAGTTTGTATAGGGCAATCACTTTTTGGACGATTAAAATCTCAATCTGCTTGTCTGTCAAAGGTTGTTGGGATTTCCCAGTACCTAAAAATAGATTGACAGGCTAAATGCATTATGATCAGTGCACCAGTCCACTGTAAAGGCAAAGGGTATACATGTTATCTGATATAATATAACACCTAGACTGATACGAAGTTACGGAAAAAGAGGTGAGTGAATTAAAATGTCTGTGTCATTTCCAAAAGAAAGACGGTAACATTTAAAAAATATTTCCGTTTTAGTTTTACATTGACGTATAACTACTATTAATAGGCAGACTCTCAGACACTTTTGAGGCTGTTTTTAATATCTGGTTTATAAAACCACTGAAATAGTTAGACTGTGTCTAGATCACTGAACTCTACGCTACAGTGGAATTCAGAGGTCTAGATGTCTTGGAGGTGATTAATAGAGATTTAGAGAGCGATTGAGCTCAGACCAATGTGACAATGGCGTATTTTTACACTCAGGTTGGTAAACCAAGAAGAGACAGGCCGCACCGTAAGACCGTAAGACTTTAATGTACTTGATTGTGAACCCGGAAGTAACATTTGTCGAATTAGAAAACTTGTGATCATATTGATATCGTTCACAGGTATAACTTCTCAGTGTTTGTTTATCCCGGGGGAAATGTGACGATTTCTGTATGTTATTGTGATTAGAATAACAAATGTGTAATGAACTATTATTATTACATGTTGTGTAGATATGAATACACATGGTAAACATTTCAGCTTACGTGATTAACATAGGTGTGGTAGTAGTGTAGGTGTAGTAGTAGAGTGGTTCATTCACTTGACTCTCAATCCAAGAGTTGAAGTTCCGAATCCCAGCCCGGTACTAACGCCATTTAGAAGATTTAATATTGTGTTTGTGTGTGTGTGGGGGCAGGGCACACATTTGTCCCATACAAACGCTAGGCAAACTGAGATCGAGGTTTTATTGGGCGATCTTAATCTGGTTGTCTGTCAAAGGTTGGTTGGAATTCCCAGTCACTAAAAATAGACTGAGAGACTACATACATGTTTATAGTACCACTCATGATCAGTGGACCATTACATTGTAAAGGCATACAGTACACATGTTTACTGATTTGATTTAACACCTAGACTGATCGATATGTAAAGCCCCAGTCCCATATAAAGCCGGACCAGCACGGACGAGCACGGACCACTCCGGACCATCCCGGACCATGGTCTGGGGTGATCCGGGATGGTCCGGGATGTTTTGTTCAAAAAATCGCAACCGCCGACCGTCTCCCCGGACCCAACACGGTACCACTACGGACCGCCCCGGACCGTCCGGGCATAGCCCCGGCAGCAGTACAGATCATTCCAGACCCAGCACGGACCGTCCCGGACCACCCCGGTGCCAACACGGTGCCAACACGGATGACACCGGACCATCCCGGTGCCAACACGGATCATCCCGGAACGCCCCGGTGCTGGTCCAGGGTGATCCGTGTCGCCACCGTGCTGGGTCCGGGATCATCCGTAGGGGCGCCGGGGTGATCCGGGGTCAATAACTCACTCCCGGACTGCCACGGATCAACACGGACCGCCCCGGCGCCACTACGGATGACCCCGGACCCAGCACGGTGGCTACACGGATCACCCCGATCAAACTATTGTCCCGGACCGTCCCGGACCACCCCGGCAGTTTTTGACCGTCAAAAACATCCGGGGTCGACTCCCGGACCGCCCAGGACCATCCAGGTGCCAACACGGTGTCAACACGGACCGAATCCCGGATCACCCCGGATGGGGTCCGGGATGGTCCGGGACGGTCCGGGACGTATATGGGACTGTAGCTTAATGAGTGAAAAAAGAGGTGAGTGAATTAAAATGCCTGTTGTTTAAAAAAAAGAAATGCAGTAACAAGTTGCAATATTTTCGTTTTAGATTGTTGTATTTAACGTTATAAGGCTGACGCCCAGACACTTTTGAGGCTGTGTTTGTATCTGGTTTAAAAAAATCATCATTTTCCTTCGGCTGAAATAGGTTGGTCTCGGTCTACATGTCTTTGAGGTCATAAAAGGAGAGCGTTTGAGCTAAGGCCCCAAAACCAAATATAACTTCTTACATTTCGTTTGTCCTGTGGAAAAACGATTATTTTGGTATGTTGCAGTGATTTAAATTACAAATTTGTCAAGAATTATTATTCTTACCGGTATATAGATATGAATGCACATGGTAAATATTTCAGGTTACATTGTGATTCTTTACATAGCTAACATATCAGCCAGTGATTCTGCCAAATCAGAGGAATCTATATAATTTCCTCTCTACAAACACGATGATTTTATTTTAAATAGTACATCAGTACATGTATATAGAGTACTGCTTTTGATACTTCTTTAGCTTTAATACAAAAATGTGGCGTAATAAGTTTTAGAGTTGTTCAAAGCCTAACCTCCATTTTAAGAATAAGGTTTGTTCATCTGCATCATATCTGAATGTAGATCACGGATCATATTTAACGATGGGCTTCAAGTGGTGGAATGTACTATGACTTGTATACGACAGATTTTCAGGAAATTTCTACTAGCATGACTAGTTGCGATACATGTAGAGGTGTTGATCGAGGTCTATTCTAGTGGATTGGTTGCTTGTTTGTGAATCACCCGGGGGGGGGGGTTTCACTAAGCCCTAAAATCGATCTTAAAATCGATCCGATCGATTTTAAGGGCCTTAAAATCGATTTTAAGTTAGAGTGTGATCCAAATCAATTTTAAGATCGATTTTGAGTTAGAGTGTGATCCATGTATATCAGTTTTAAGATCAATTTTATTCTTATTCATTCGATTATTAATATGCTATGTTAAGCATTCATTGGCTGTACAGGCGTGAGTTTCGGCTAACTTCAATTTGATCATGCATCGGGAAATGGAGAATTCTGTTCAAAATTAATGGCAATTTTTAGACAATTTTTTTTTTTTTGGAGGGGGGACAAGTCTTTGTTGATAACCAAGTATTTTTTAAATTATCAAATTTTATACCAAGCATGTTCAATGCCAAAGGCCGCAGTTTAGGCGGCACTCCGGGTTTGGGGATGGCACAATTACCCGTTTTTTTCCAGGTACTTACATAAGTGTGGGGCCTGTCTTCTCCTTAAACATTCCCTTTTACATCTGATTAATATCCCTTTTTATTTATTATAAGTGCAATTTTCCTTCATGCAATTTGTCCTGTTCTACTTTGTTTTAAAGTTCCTCTTGTTACTGTTTTCTTCTCACTCTTAGAAGTGCCCCCTTTCCATTCTGTTGTGTGTTCCCTTTTCTATATTTTTCTTACCATATCTGCTTACAACTATTTGCCGTTATTCCATTCATATACTCTCTCTCATTAACATACATTGACACTCCCATCACAACACTTTGCTTTCCGCCCCTTTCAAAGTGATTGTTTTTGTTCTTTCATGAACCCTCCTCAAAAAATAAAATAAATAAAGTTCAAAAATTAATAAATAAACACTAACTTATAAGAAAAAGCATTGCTATACTCACCATCAAACAAACACACCATCATTGAATCACATCATTGTCCTTTATCATCATTTCATAATTACCAGCATACAACCTCATCCTTTCATTTTTTTTTGCCTCCCCCTTTAACTTGTTAAATGACAAACAATACATTGTTTACATACAAAATAAAATTAACACAGATTTGAAAGCTTCAATGTCTAATCAATAAGTTTATGCTTTAATGAATGAAATCTACATTTTGTAAATGATGAGCATAGCAAATACATTCAAGGGATACAATAAGAACATTTGAAATGACACAAATGAAAGTGCTATTAAAGTGACAGCCAGTTGTTTGAATTATTGCAGCTGATATCTGCCCTTGTCTAGTCAATGTACCTTTTTGGATATTAAAAGAGTAATATTTGTCACAAAGGTGACATACATTATCATGTAAGGTCATGCAGTCGGTGAGAATGTGTTTTTCTTGATACAATAGTTTTTCTATATGAAATTAATCAACAATACTTTTCTATCAGCTTTGAAAAAATTATAAGGACAACATAAGTCAGAGTTAATATATTTCCTGCAGGACAAATCTGTTTTCACTGCAATCACAATGTTCTGTTGTGTATTTTGTATTCTTTATTGTGCAATTGCTACAATAGCACTTTAGGCATTAACAGGTAATTATCGATACATATTCATGCCAGAAGTGCCTCTAGGAAGAGTTCCAAATAGGCCATCAAATTGATTCACTGCTGCTCAGATGAATTGCTACTTTGAAATTTTCAATTTGATATTTTAAGATTTATTGCCATGAACAGAATTATCTGTGTAATGTGAGTTTGGTAACAATAACCTCCATGACAGAATCATAGCTTTTTAGATCAGCAACAACACTTAAAATGAAATTCTCGAAAGTACAGGCCAAAATTACAGAGCTAATTTCGTATGGATTATAACTTTGGTCTTATCCTCCAACTGTAACTAGTTCTTTTTTCTTCTTCCGCAAGATTCTAGAATTTTGTTTAAAATACAGGAAATCTTGGAAGTATCATTGAAAATTTTAATTCCTTTAAAATATTATATATGATAACATCTTATCAAACCAAAAATCTCATATACGATGGCAAATTTTAGTACCTTGAATGGAGCAGTTTTAATAGCTTCAGAGGAATTAATTTGTAAATCTTATTTTACAAGAAGTGGTGGTTGTAAGAGAAAGCGACCAGTCCATGATACCGAGATCTGTATCTCACAGTGGTCCTCTTGCTTAAAGCTGGAAAAGGGAGCTTGTGTCTGTAGGCTGGCTGATGTTCCATATAAAGCATAACGATGCAGGTAATTCAGGCTCAGCAGTCTAGAATCGGAATTTAAAGTTATGTAATAAATTAATCAATTCATAAATACTAGTGTAATTTTTCAATCTATCTACAACTTTTGTATTCATGATTATGTCAAATACTTTGATTGCAAAATAAATAAGTAGAAGAATAAAAAATATTCTTTAAAAATTTTGAGACAAAAGCAGTTTTAGTTACAAAAGATAAATTGTTTGCTTTAAAAAAAAAATCCTTTCATAACCATTTGTGTAAGTTTTATACAACAGAATGGGTAAGATGGGTATTAGACTTCTTACAAGGATTATGAAAAATGTACTGACTTATGTCTTTTCATTTTAATGACTGCTATAGGGGTATGGTAACAATGACAGGCACAGAACATACTGATAAGATCAATTATGGTAACTGATACTGCTTACCTTTTCAACTTGAAGAGATGGACAATAACTTAAGAATGAAAGTCCAGATGTCATGAATTAGCAGTACATGTAGATGCCATATAGCTCTTTATTTTGCAACCTAAGATTTAAAACAGAGATACATATACAATATATGTCATGAAGAGCGTAAATATATTTCTCAGAAAAATAATTGTCACTGTATCTAATGTGTTCAACAGAACATAAGTACATTTTTATCAGTGATTCTAATTGTGATTTAAATGTATTTGATCCCACACATTTTTACCAAGCACATTGAAGGTTTTAGACATAATTTGCAAGATGGACTATTGAGTTTAATCTTGATCTTGGATATCCTGCTCTTGATCCAAACACTGTTGTACACAGAATTAATGAACATTCCCCTGTCGTGAATAGAAGAGAAAGAGATACCTTAACTGGTATATAACAAACAGAGCAGCTTACATCATACACATGCTCATTACAGTTGGTTCAATCACATCTTAATACATTAATTGCTGCCCTATTCTTTGTACAATATTTATCAGTCTGGCTGATGTAGTAATTTATCTATGATTTAGACCTGTCATGGTTGACTTCCCCTTACATTGAATTACCAGTTTGTGATTGTAGACCTACAGAGAAAATGTAAAGAAATCCAGTACCTTAACCCTTTAATTATATATAAAAATCAAGATTACACACTCAACAACAAATTAGTAATTTATTTATATGTAGGTCTAGAAGAACCAAAAGAAAACTTTACCTTTTCTTATAAATATATTGGTGTACAAATTTTACTAAGAAGATCACTTCACAAGGCAGCTTAGCACAGTATGATCTATAGCTGTCACCTAGACATTGAGTTCGAGTACATTCTGCATATCCAAACCCTTTCCTTGAGCCTTGAGGCTGAGGTAGGATGAGAATCAAGTCCAAGACTGTGAAGCCATGGCAGGAGAGAACTATTGAGTCTTGGACCAAAGGTCTATTCGGTGGATACGACTCGAGGTCAACTCCATCTCTGAGTCTGACTCTGTCAAAAGAAAAATTAAATTAAGAAAAAATAATTAATATAGCCCTAGACCTAGGTCTAGAGCTTAATAGTTTTAATACGTGTGCGTAGAAAGAAAAATCTACTACTACTAATACATAAAATCCTACATCTAGTCTAGAATCCAACTTGTTACTAATACTAAACTGTTAGGCACAGACAAGACCTAAACTCCTGTTAATTTAGATCTTACAAAATACAGTAGTCTAGATCTAGATTTTACTTTCTAAGATAGCCTTTAGTATAGGTCCACATCTAGGACTAGTCCTGTACTACCCTGTAGTCTGTACAATTTACAAAGGCTGCAGTAGAGACTAGGACCCCGTTTACAGTGAGAAAAGGGCCAGGGCCGGGCCTACTCGGCCCCGCAATTTTGTGCGTTTACAGTGGCAGGCTCGGCCGCGGCCTAAATTGTAACCTTTCAATAGTTTGTCGTAGTGGCGCTCTGCATGTAAACAAACGATTATTTGGGGGGCGCGCCGGGGGTCACAGTGCAGATCCGGTCGCGCGCGTGCGGGATATTTGCAGTGAATCTTTTCCCCAATTTCCTATACACGGCGAACTTTCAATATCACACACCGAAGAAAATTCGATAAAAGCGTGGGTTCGATTGTTACATGCATGCATGCAGCGCAGTACGGCGTGATTATCCTATGACGTAATGATCCTTTCACTTCCGGGGTAACAGTTTGCCCCGCAATTGGCCGCGCATTTGGCCCTGCGTGCGTTTACAGTGAGGAAAGCCCGGGCCGAGCCGCGGCCTGGCCGCGGCCGAGACTACCTCCAGAGCAGGGCCAAATGCGCGGCCAATTTTGGCCTCGCATTTGGCCTTTTGCGCGTTTACAGTGCTAAGACCCCGTTTACAGTGAGCAAAAAGGCCAGGCAAGCCGAGCCGATTAGACCTGGCTCGGCCGCGGCCCGGCCCTGGCCCTTTTCTCACTGTAAATGGGGTCTAATTTGTTTTTCCTCTGTACAATGTGATGTTCGACAGATTCGAACGACAAAAGAAAATTGCGAAAATGACCGAGAGTAGTCTTTGTAACGCCGCACGGACACCTGGAAATATTGTTTACCTAACAGCAGCAGAAAATTCGAGTTATAGATATTTCTTACGAGGCTCATAAATACCACAGAGAACATGCATTTCGAATAAATAAGATGAAAGATCAAATTCTGCAAAAAGGGTGCTAAGGTCAATAGGTCATTCCAGAATTTGTTAACGACATGACAGGAAAAGAAAAAGTGTACCAAGGTTTCGATCTGTAACTTTGTGAATTCGGAAAAGCCAAATTTTGGTAGGGATCAAATTATTAAGGATTTTGAATTATAAAGCTCGTAGCTTTGTATCTATGGTAATACGAAACAGTAGTTTTGAAAGTTCTTTTATTTGTTCATGTTGTAGTCCGGAATTTTCATTTTAACAAGCGAATATATATCATTTTGAAGAAGAAAAAAACAGAAACAATGAATGATATACTTTCTTTGGAAGTGCTATCGATAACAATCATTGGGATTGATCTTTTTGGTTTAACGAGAAAGTTTTGATGCAGACAAAGATTCCTTTATAGCGGTGGCATTGTCTTGTAGCAGACAAGGATATACCGATGTTAATCCTTTTTCTTTGACGTTTTTTCAAACGTGGTGGTCTACCATACTCATCTAACATATGTGACACAGTTACATTATTATTATTATCAGTGGCGTAATGAGCAAAAAAGTTTGGGGGGGGGGGGCTAGCAGACAAAAAAAAGTCCGCATCACCTCACTCTTACATGCAGGCCCCGCTGAACGTTTTTCAAAGTGGGTGGGGAGAGGCTAAAGTATTTACGATCAGGTATAGAGCGTAGTGTAAATTGGCGTGGGGTCTAGGGCCAAAGCCCCGGCAGGGGTCAAGGGGCAGAGTCCCCGGAAGCTCAGGGGGTATGGGCATTTAATTACGGTGAAATGAGCATATTTTGATATCTTATTAATGACACTGGCAGGTCACTAATTGGCGTGGGGTCCAGGGGGCTGAGCCCCCTGAAACTCAGGGATTTGAGGCATTTTATAACGGTCATTGTCATTGAGCATTCAGGGGCCCGCTTTAGGCTCCCTGGTGGGGTCGAGAGGGCGGAGCCCCTGGAAGCTCAGGGGTTTTAGGCATTTAATTACGGTCAGATGAGCATATTTTGATACGCTATTTGTGACACTGGCAAGGCAGTAATTGTGGGGTCCAGGGGGCGGAGCCCCCGGAATCTCAGGGATTTTAGGCAATAAATTACTGTCAGATGAGTATCCAGGGGCCTGACTTAGGGCCATTGGTTGGGTCCAGGGGCAGAGCCCCTGGAAGCTCAGGGGGTTTAGGCGTTTAATTACGGTCAGATGAGCATAATTATTTTTATACCTTATTTGTTACACTTGAAGGACACCAATTGGCGTGGGGTCCAGGGGGCGGAGCCCCTAGAAGCTCAGGGGTTTCAGGCATTTTATAACGGTCATTGTCATTGAGCATTCAGGGGCCCGCTTTAGGCTCCCTGGTGGGGTCGAGAGGGCGGAGCCCCTGGAAGCTCAGGGGTTTTAGGCATTTAATTACGGTCAGATGAGCATATTTTGATACGCTATTTGTGACACTGGCAGGGCAGTAATTGTGGGGTCCAGGGGGCGGAGCCCCCGGAAGCTCAGTGATTTTAGGCAATAAATTACTGTCAGATGAGTATCCAGGGGCCTGACTTAGGGCCATTGGTTGGGTCCAGGGGCAGAGCCCCTGGAAGCTCAGGGGGTTTAGGCGTTTAATTACGGTCAGATGAGCATAATTATTTTTATACCTTATTTGTTACACTTGTAGGACACCAATTGGCGTGGGGTCCAGGGGGCGGAGTCCCTAGAAGCTCAGGGGTTTCAGGCATTTTATAACGGTTAGATAAGCATTCAGGGACCCGCCTTTAGGCCCCTAGACGGTTCGAGGGGGCAGAACCACCTGAAGTTCGGGGGTTTTAAGCATTTAATTACGGTCAGATGAGCATATTTTGATACCTTATTTGGGACACTGGCAGGACACTAATAATTGGTGTGGATTGGGGTGGATCTAGCTTTTTGCTAAGGGTTGGGGTTGACCAAATGACGATGCGGAGGCAATTTGGGGGGGGGGGCTATTTTGAAACCCCCGGCCCGTAAGTGATGTTTTCCTGGCATCTACTAATACAATGGAGACCATAAAAAGCAGCGCTTGATAACGTCTTTTAAAATCAATTAACAGTTAAAACAGTTTGACCCAATGACGATGCAGAGCATCGTCCACTAGCCGCGTAGCGGCGAGGCGATTTTGGAGGGCTATTTTGAACTCCCGTAAGTGATGCGGAGCATCGTCCACGAGCCGCGTAGCGGCGAGGCAATTTTTTAAATATTTTTTTAATGGGGGCTATTTTGAACCCCCGGCCCATAAATGATGTTTTCCTGGCATCTATACTAACACATTGGAGACCATAAAAAGCTGTGCATGATAACGTCTTTTTAAATCAAGTAACAGTTTAATAGAGTTCCAGAGTTATCATGTGTTTGGTTAAGTTACCAGATGAGTTGAATATCTTTTCACCATATTTGCACTTTGCACGGAAAAAATAAGTATCCAGGGGCCCGCCTTAGGGCCATTGGTTGGGTCCAGGCGGCAGAGCCCCTGGAGGCTCAGGAGTTTTAGGTGTTTAATTACGGTCAGATGAGCATATTTTGATATCTTATTTGTTATACTTGTAGGACACCAATTGGCGTGGAGTCCAGGGGGCGGAGCCCCTAGAAGCTCAGGGGTTTCAGGCATTTTATAACGGTCAGATAAGCATTCAGGGACCCGCCTTAAGGCCCCTGGTGGGTTCGAGGGGGCAGAGCCAACTGATATTCGGGGGTTTTAAGCATTTAATTACGGTCAGATGAGCATATTTTGATACCTTATTTGGGACACTGGCATGACACTAATAATTGGTGTGGATTTGGGTGGATCTAGCTTTTTGCTAAGGGTTGGGGTTGACCAAATGACGATGCAGAGGCTATTTTGAACCCCCCGGCCCGTAAGTGATGTTTTCCTGGCATCTACTAACAAATTGGAGACCATAAAAAGCTGTGCATGATAACGTCTTTTTAAATCAAGTAACAGTTTAATAGAGTTCCAGAGATATCATGTGTTTGGTTAAGTTACCAGATGAGTTGAATATCTTTTCACCATATTTGCACTTGAAAGGTTTCTCTCCAGTATGCATTCTTTCTTTTTTGTTCTTCTTTTTTTTTTGGCGGCCCAAGGGGAGGGGGTTTAAACCCCCTACCCCCCCTGTAGATCCGCGCCTGTTTAGTATACTTTTTTCCAAAAAAAGTGGGGGCGGAGCTCGAGGCCCCGGAGCCCCGTCGTTCTGCGGGTCCTGCCATGTAGGCCTCTAAATAAGCATATTTCTTGCCTGACTGTAAATTTAGGAATTTGTAATTTTTCAACAAACGCATAGAAAAGTATAATTTTCTAAAAAGTGAGGAAAAATCTCGGATAATTGTCATTTCAGCAACATTTGTAAATCACCGGTATCGAATTAGAAATGAACCGCGTTTGAATTTTATTGTGACACTGGCAGGACACTAATTGGCTCACCCCACTCCCCCACAACCCCATCAGTACGCCAGTGCCCCGATCTACACCTTGTTGGCGGGAAAAATCGCAACTGATCTCCCTACCTATCTTCTTTCTCTCTTTCTTTCCTTACCTTTCCCTCTCCCTTCCCTTTCCCTTCCCTTCCTTCTCTCTCTCTTTTAGGTTTGCTTTGGGGGAGGCAAGGGCCTTTCACCCTCCCCGATCCACATGTTGGCGGGAATAATCGCAACTGATCTCCCCTTCTTTTCACCCTTTAGTTCTTCTTCCTCTTTTTTGTTCCCTTTTAGCTCTCCTCTTTCCCTTTCCCTTCTCTTTTTTTTTGGCGGGGGCGGGGGGAGAGGCAAGAACCTTGCCCCCTGCGATTCACAACTTGTTGGCGGGAAAATTGCAACTGATATCCCCCTTCTTTTCTTTTATTCTTCTTTTTTTTTCATTCCCTTTATCTCCTCTTTTCCCTGTTTCCTTCTCTCTCTCTCTCTTATTTTAAATTTTTCTTTGCGGGGGCAAGGCCCGCTCGCCCTGGATCCGCGCCTGTGGAACATTCCCTCTGGAAATGACCCTCCTCGCCACATCCAAAACAAACCCTGGGCGCAGGCGACTGCGCATTCCCCCGCGTACCGCGTAGAGCTACCGCGGTCTTCTCTAAACTCTTCTCTAGGCCGGACATACGGGTATCCAGACTTTTCGCTAAACTGGATATACGGTTATCTACTAGTGTTACTGTTAGTGGACAGAACTGGACACTAAGGCCCATTAGTGACTATAAAAAACATGCTCTTCCTGGCTATTTGGTTTTGTGTCAGTTTGCAACATAAATGGAAAAACGCGCATTTTGTTGAAAATCATGTGATATCACGAACATTTATAAATCACTTGTATGGAATTGAAAATAAGTCATGGTTTAATTTTATTGGGGGCTAACGCACCCAAGTCCCCTCCCACCAGTACGCCAGTGGTTATTATCATTATCGTTCTTCCCCAGTATAATGTACATTGAATGAAGAGCGACAAAGGAAACATGTTTTCTTTTAATTCATTTTTTTATGACTACATTCAGTTGAATGATAACGCTATTTTTTTAAATCAAGATACAGTGTTTAACGGAATATCATATTGTGTACGCTTAATATTCTGCAGGGAAAAGACGGGAGGAAGATGATATATACATTCCTCTTTAATACCGTCAGATGAATCAAAGCTACACTATTAAATCATCATTTTTTTTCCTTTTCTGTTATCTCGTATTCCTGTAGAATTCGAATCATGGCTGATGCATTAAAGAATGTCATTGCTCAGAGTCTGGAGTGTCCTGTATGTCTGGATACCTTCACCAATCCCAAGATCCTGTCTTGTTCTCACACCTACTGCAAGGCTTGTCTGGACAACCTCTTGGAATGCCATGGTAACGACCAGATGCTCCGATGCCCAGTCTGCAGAGCTGAAACCCAGGTCCCAAACCAAGATGTCAGCAAATTACCAACAAATCTAGCTTTGAAGTCTCTCATAGAGGATGTGCAGAATCAACATCAGTTTTGCACGAATTGTAAATCCAAGGACAAACCCCAAGCTGTTGTCTACTGTCAAGACTGTGGTATGTATCTCTGTATCACTTGCCACAACGCACACTCTCTGTGGCAAAACTTCATCAGTCATGAGGTCTTAGCCATGAGTATGATCGAATCAGGGAAGGTGTCAGTACGTAGGTATCGTAAATGCAGGAAACACCCCAAAGAGGATGAGGAGTGCTTCTGTTCCGACTGCAGGAGATTTGCCTGCTTCAGGTGTGTTGT
This sequence comes from Mesocentrotus franciscanus, assembly GCA_037976565.1. Lineage (NCBI taxonomy): Eukaryota > Metazoa > Echinodermata > Echinoidea > Camarodonta > Strongylocentrotidae > Mesocentrotus > Mesocentrotus franciscanus. The sequence continues at coordinate 28,391,773 of CP137683.1, read as the reverse complement.
CATGGTGCATAAAGACGAAGGACATCGGGTCATCGAGGCAGCTGTTTATGAAAGCAGCCATATGAAGAGTATAGAGGACCTCAAATCCAAGGCGGACAGGAAACGCTCTTGCTTTCAGAAATACGTTGAATTCATTGATGAACAGAAGGAGCATGTGACCAATGTTCAGAAGCAGTGTACAGATGATATCAACAAAGCATTTGAAGAATCAGTCCGACAGTTGACAGAGAAGAAAGAAATCCTCATTGGTGAAGTCAAGGGTAAGACCGAAGAAGTAAACAAAGAACTAGACGAAATGAAGAAATCGGCTCAGGAGCATATCACTCAATTGACCATCATTGCTGACGTGGTAACCAATAGAACAAAGATACCGTTAGATATGGATGCTTTGGCTGCACACGACACTCTATGTCAAGACTTACAAGAGGCCTTGAAACAAGGAGATCCTGACTGCAAGCAGCCGATGCAATCGAGCAACAAAGTGAAAAGTGTCACTTTTAAGAGAAACGTTGGAATGGGCGAGCTACCTCTCGGTAAGATCGTAAATGCAGTTGCAAAGAACATCGCTTTGCCTAGTAAGAATTGCATGAGCGCCATGGTTAGTACACCAGACGGTAGGATGGCAGTGGTGTGTTGGAAAGGTGGCGTAGAGATCTTCTCTGCTGATGGTCAGCACCAGCTGACAGTTTTCAAGGATGTTCCGATTCGTGGGGTAGGGTTCCTCTCTGATGATCGGTATGTTATACTTGATTGCTCAAACAATATCACACTGTACACACTAGAGTACACAAAGTTGACTGTAATGTTTGAGACTCTGAGTCACGATAGAGGTGAATGTGCTGACCTCACTGTAAACGATGATGATCAGATCTATGTAAGCTACTGGAAAGCACAGAAGATACAGGTATTCACACCAGCAGGGGGAAAGGCGATCAGGGAGATACCATGTGATGGGTATGAACCTGAGCAAATTTCTAGTTATAATGATAACCTGATCACCGAATCTGATTATACAATACGATCGATTGACAAACAAGGTGTTGTAAAGTATGAATTAACGGAATTAGGTTATTACTCATACGCCGCTGTGTCTCAATGGAATACAATCCTGATAGCCAAGTTAAAGCACGATGAAGGTTTGGTCAGCATTGATGAGTACACTAACGAGCTGAAGCATGTACAGAACCTTGTCATTGAATACAAGATTGAGAAGCCCGAGAGAAATTGGTACTATCTCCAGCAGTACCGATCAGGAGAGATAGCTTTCTGCACTCCTGATAGACTCTATATATTCAACTGAAAATAACGGATGACTCCCCATATATGAATTAGCGAAATCAGTCGATCTTCTACATGCTGCTGTGTCTCAGTGGAATACAATCCTGATAGCCACATTAAAGCACGATGAAGGTTTGGTCAGCATAGATGAGTACACTAACGAGCTGAAGCATGTCCAGAACTTTATCATTGATTACAAGATTGAGAAGCCTGAGAGAGGGTGGTACTATCTCCAGCAGTACCGATCAGGAGAGATCGCTTTCTGCACTCCTGATAGACTCTATATATTCCACTGAAAATAACGGATGACTCCTTACTTGCATTGTATGATATCACTGTCTTGGTAGGAAGACGGGGGTGGAGGATGTGTGCGACCGGACCTATTCTTTTTGGTTAAAAGAGTAACATAATATTTCGTTGAAAAATGACCCCTCCCCCTTTTTCAAAAGCTTCTAACAGGCCTTGTGCTTCTGTGACTTTATAAAGAGTATATAACATCCAGTAGAATCAGTTATATCTTGAACTAGGTAAAAGGGAGTTTTGGTGACTGTTTTAGAAATGACATTCCTAGATCATGTAGATCAATTTGAATGATTGAACCTTTCTAAAATATAAAAAGTCACCTTTCTTTTAATATACTTGTGATGTGTTTATCTTTCAAGATTTTGTTGTTGATGATGACTCTACATGTAAATGTGTCTTTTTTGGTAGCTGTTATAAATGTATAAATGATGTACACACAATTTAATTATTGTGGACTAAAAGATTATTTTACAGTAGGAGATAATCATCCTAGTAATGGACATTTTTATATATTGCTGTTAAATACATTGAATATTTTTCCTTCATTTTCTACAATGCATTTCAGATCACTGTCCGATCATTCAAACTGGTTTTTATATCTAACCCAGAATCATGAGAGGTAATGCCACTTTTTCATATTAATTTCTACTTTTTAAAATTCCCTTGTTGTGTACTAAAGAGTTAAAGATTTTTGAAAGTCGACCTTTTGAGTGTATGATGTATGTTGTAAATGTATTGTAAAAGCAAATGTCAAAATAAGGGTTTTGTATCTAAAGGACTTTGATATCTTGTTTTCGGCTAGGTACATGGGTGAAATGGCCTGTCTGAAATACCCGATTCAATTATTTACTTTTTGGAGATATTTCGTTTTGTCTGTGTTTTATTTTTTTCATATAAAGTTGATATACATTTGTGTTAATCCTATCTAAATCCATGAAAATTAAATAGTATGTATTAGAGAGTGTATGACGTACGTTGCAAAAGTATTGTAAAAGCAAATGTCAAAATAAGGGTTTTTTTTATCTAAAGGACTTTGATATCTTATTTTCGTCTAGGTACATGGGAGAAATGGCCTGTCTGAAATACCCGATTCAATTATTTACTTTTTGGAGATATTTCGTTTTATCTGTGTTTTATTTTTTTCATATAAAGTTGATATACATTTGTGTTAATCCTATCTAAATCCATGAAAATTAAATAGTATGTATTAGAGAGTGTATGACGTATGTTGCAAAAGTATAGTAAAAGCAAATGTCAAAATAAGGGGTTTTTTATCTAAAGGACTTTGATATCTTGTTTTCGGCTAGGTACATGGGAGAAATGGCCTGTCTGAAATACCCGATTCAACTATTTACTTTTTGGAGATATTTCGTTTTGTCTGTCTTTTATTTTGTTCATATAAAGTTGATATACATTTGTGTTAATCCTATCTAAATCCATGACAATTAATTATTAGAGAGGAATCTCACTAACCTCAATGAATGCAGAAACATTAGAGAAATCGGTCTTTATAAGTTTTAGAAAAAAATTGAAAACGTGTGATTTTACAGCTACTCTATATGAGCTTTGTACTAAAAATGTTATTAAACATCACTCAGCAATTTTCTTTGTCGGAGCTGTGGCAGAAATTTGAAATTGTAAACATTTTCTTATAGGTGCTCCTGTGTTTGAAACAAATACACTATCATCATAACTTTAAGAAAGAAGAAGATATGTTCGGGACATTTACCATACAAAACAAATGGAGAGGCAATCGCATTTAGAGTTGCCTATCTATAGGAGGCTTAAAAGCTTTACAATTACATTAATTTATTCTTATTTTTAAAGATTTATTCCCCCGTTTCTTACGTTTTCTTCATCAACGTGATGTTAGGTGGACTTCCCATTTTATTATGCATCCCTGTTATATTGGTCAGAGTGTGCAATAGTATCCATCGGGAATGCTGTTCATTTCAGAATGTTCTTATATCCATAAATTTGTATTAGTCTTTGTCTCTTTCAAATTATGTTTTTCCTTGTCCCTGTTTTCCTTTCTACTCGTGCCATTGCTCATATTTAATATAACAGAATTAGAAATATGAAAGTTGCTATAACGATCATGACGTTTTACATGTACGTAAATGTATTTGATTCTTAACTTAAAGCATCTGAAATTTTTTGGAAAACTGAAACCACTTTACACAAAGATAATTATGCAATGCTGATTTTTTTATTTTAACTTTTGGTTAGAATTAAGCAGTGAACATCGGTTACTGGCAGTCTATTGTGTTTTTATTGTCAATAATAATCTCGTTTTCCTCCCTACAGTTACATAAAGTGGCCCGTCATGGACGCCCTATGTTATTCCGCCCCCATAAAAGACCATTATACTGCAGTCACACCGTCGAACCGACTCCAAAACAATCTCTCAGACCTTTCCAAAGTAACCATTTCTTTTCCATTCTGTGTATGAATTTCATTTCGTGTATGGTCTCTGGTCGGTCTGGGCACCGTTCCACGAAACCGTCATTTAGTATAAGTTCACCGACATCTCCTTGAAACCCGTGTTAATTATAATATCCGCGATTTCGGTAAACTTGATACTGTGACGGTTTCGTGAAACGCTGGCCTGACACATGTTTCGTTTCGCCTAAGCACGAAGTAAAGGTCTGTGTGTCGTGGGGATATAACTCCGATTTTGCGTTAAGTTTTGCTATTTTATCAACAGCAACAGAAGAAGCCTGTTAAAGAAAGATATTTCACAGGGTTTACCAACTCGGCTTCAAACCAAGATAATGATAAACCAAGATTTCAAACTGAAGAACTAAACAAACATAACAGGCTAAATAAAGAAAGTCAACTTAAAGTTAATCTTGAAAAATGTTATTCTAATTTCAACTTTTTGTTGCTGTCATGTCATTGATCTGTTATATTATGCCATGCAGTGTGATGTGTATTTTTTGTGGTAGGAATGTTGTGTTTTGACATGTCATTGTTATTTGGTACATGCATTTAACTGTTAATTTTATCTTCTTTAAGTCGGCCACTCATAAAGGTCACCTCCTTTCTCGCCGCTACCTACCAAGCAAATTTGATATTTTGAACCACTGCATATACATGTATCCTACTATTTCCATGTACCAATGTATATATCATTCCATGTACACGTATGTATGTTATTCTTTAATAGCAATGATAAATTGAATTTGATTGAAACAAAAATATAGTTATTAATATCACATTTGTTATGGTAAAAATATATGTGTTGATGACATGTATTTACAAAACAGAATATGAAATCTGTGATGTCTACGGGATGATTTGCAGGGGGGGGGCGCACAGGAAAATTACCTGGCGAACACCCCTAAAAGTAGTTTTATCAAATTTAATAGCAGGGAGGGGGCGTGCATGTATGTATAAAAGGGGTAGCAGTTTTTATGCTAGAGATAGCTTGTGCAACATAGTATACCTGCACTGTTATATATGAAATGTACTCCGGTTTCTTATGCAGATATAATGTCTAATGTGATCAAGTCGTCATTCCATCTTCCTCAAAATTCAGCACGACTTTGAACCTTTCTCCATACTACATGTAGATAAATTTTCTGTTTTCTGGATATAAGACAATATACAGCAATATGGTAGCCACCCAAACGTTCATGAGGTATTGTAAATACTATTATATTGCTTACCAAATAAATTTTGATTCACATCAAATTCAGTCTGAATTGTACATTAATTTCATATATCGCACAGTTGAAAGTATCAATAATATCTGAATTTCCCGTAAGTGCCTTCTTCCTTGGGAAGCTACTCAAAACAGGGGCAATTCTCAAATAGGAAAAGGGGCACCCGAGAAAGTAAAAGGGATACAAAAAAAAAACATTTCTCATACCTAATAAGGGGCTCTCATCAGAGCTGAGAAGGGCACTTCTTAGGAGGGAAAATGCACGTATTAAAAAGTAACAGGGGGACCTATCAGGTTTGGATAGGTTCACTTATCAAAGGTGGAAAGAGGGCATTTATAAGAAAGATCTTAAGAAAAGGGAAAGAGGTACTTATCAAAAAGCAAAAAGGACACGTGTCAAAGTGTTAGGGGCACTTATCAGAGGTAGGAAGGAGGTACTTTCGGTACTTGAAAAGGGGCACTTATAATAAAGGAAAAGTGGAATTTACTACAAAGTAAAAGGGCACTTTTCAAAGTAAAATGGGCGCCTATCCGGGCACCGCCTCTGACTAAAGATATGTTGTAAATAGCATATTAGTATAGGTCCTCTTAAAAAGAAATAGACGCCCAATCTTGTAGTTTGTCAAATTGACGTTTTAACTCATTTTTTGTGCTGAAAGAAATTTGAAAATTGTCCGGTGCTACGTCACGGCCAATTTAGATTGCCCAAACGTAACGTGATTACGACTTGTATTAAAAAAATAATAACTGTGTTTTGTCAGATTTTATTCAAACTTTCCTTAGTCTGCTTCTTTGATTCTTCTGATGTCTCTTACAGTAACTTAAACTTGAATGTGGTTTTGGACTAACTAACAAAGTTACATGTTGGAATTGTTTTCAGGCTAGCAAACTTTCGGGATATCATAAGAACCATGAAAGAAGTTCATCTTGTACAGCTTTTAAAACCAAAGAGAGGGATTTAGAAATATAATTACGACAAAATATACAGGAGAATTTGAGGAACATAGATGATGTTGAAATAAAAAGATAGACTGAAGGAAATATATGTTTTTAGAGAGGAAGGAAGGGAAAGAGGGATGGTCAAATTAGACATTAAACAAGATGAAGACGTTGGAAGACTAAGTGGATGTGTGGAGGCGTTTATGAGCATATGTTTGTGTTTGTATTTAATAGAGAGAAAAAGAATGTGGGTCGATTGTGAAAGTGGGTGAGTGTCTGTGCTTAGATTAGTTTTACTTGTTTTTACTTCTTTCTTGTTAAATATCTTTAAAAATAAAAAATAAACCCTACCCCCTATGAGCTTGTGGCGTTGCCACTCTTTTGACGACACCCCGTATCACCAAATCCAAATGCAAAAATTAGAAATTCATGCATCTTCATGATCTTCATCAAAAGAAATCAATCACATACATTAATTAGTCAGTGTTAGGAAACATTTGTAACATTTACATATTCACTTTTAGTAAATAATTTCGCGTATCAAATCTCTTTGAAGTTACAGGGATAGACTCCGACAGGCATGTCGATATAGATATACAAACATTTCATGTCTACCTAGATAGATACATCAATTGTACATTTACAGAGTTACGGTACTTCAAAAAACAACAGAATAAGAATATAGACATTCCTAGTGTAACAACAAGAAAGTGAGAGAGATAATGGAGAGTTATATAGGGGGATATGGTCTCATCATCACACTTGTGATAAGAAGATAGCAACATTGGTTTGGGCATGTAAATGGATGGAAGAATAGCAGTGTGCCCTGTCCTCGTCATGCCTCTTGTTAAACGTATTAGGACAATTACTTCCTGGACAATCACACCCGAAGAATTACCCCCCCCCCGTATAACTACCCCAAGGACAATACCCCCATGGAAAATTATCCTCAAGGACAACCACCAACCCCGAGGACAATTACCCCTCGGAAAAATACCCCCTTGGACAATTACTCCCCACCCCGACAAATTACCCCTTACGACAACCCCCCTCGGAAAATTACACCCACGCCCCTGTTCATTAAAGGAGAAGTCGACCCTGATAATAAGTTGGTTTTATTGGTTTTAATAAAAGCAGAATTTTTTCCGGGGGTGGTTATCCTCAGAGAAGGGGGGGGGGATTTTCGACGTGGGTAATTGTCCTAGAACCCTGCAAAAATGTATATAATCATCATCACTAACATTTATTTTAAACTCATTCTTCGTTATTATAGCTGTTTTGTCCCATTTGCAGGCCAACAAAATGAAAAGGTTAAATTCCAACGGCATTTGAAAGAAAATACTAATTTAGAACTTCCCTCGAAACGAAAGGTCTTGAAAATGTCTTTAAGTGGAAAAATAACGACCATTAGTTGTCAACCCGACTTTAGTGATTGCAATCCATTTAGTAATAGTCTGATTTTCAGACCCTTGTACCGAATGGCCGTACGTTTTGTGCTATCACAGATAGGACATACGTGACATATTCATACAGAATATATATATACAGAATTTGATGTTGGCTGCAAATGGGACATAGTACATTTAAATGAGACTATAATATACACAGCCATATATACATATATAGAAGAAAATGATCGACCCTACCTACACGGCCTCTATAAGAAAAGGAGGGCACTGAAATCATGTGGGGAAGCGTATCGGTCTTACTCGAAGAATCAAGTCCAGACTTGAAAAAAGGCCACTGATAGGGGTAGGGTACAGTTTGCAGGAGGTGTCATATCGTCTTCTTTTCTAGTTCTCCCTTCTTCCTATTTTCATTTTCTCACCCATTCTCTATTTATTTCGGGGGAATGGGGGTTCTCGCCATAAAATAATACTAATGATAATGATATTATAAAGCGTAGACACTATGGAAATATATTCTACTGCACTGCAGGAGCTCCTGATGTGCCTAAATGTACAACTACATTATAGTCTAAAGTCCGATATATGTGTACATTTATTGATTATTGTTTGTAATGCCAATGTTTGTTATAAATTTTAAATAATGTCTTCCTGTATGTGTATGTAAATTAAAGATTATAGTAAGGGGGCGATCTTAGCGAGAAACGGAATGGGAAGGGGATGGTTATAACATTAAGTGGGCAAAATAGGAGGGGCGGGTGGATCTGAGAAGGGTGCCCCTTCTACCAGGGACTTTACTTTCTTTGCAATTTTTGTTCTGACCACGTCTATTCGTTTTCTCTATTTCTTGTCAAATAGAATCGGGCATTTATTGTTGAGCAAAGATAAATGAGATACATCGAATGCGTGAGTGCGTGACTGAATGAGTAAGTAAATGCGTGAGTGATCGAGCGTTTATATGCGTAAGCGCGCGTGCGCGTGTGTGTGTGTTGGTGTGTGCGTGTATGTCGGCCTCATAATGAAAGAAGAGTCCTGAAAAGAGTAACATAAGAAAAAGATATGGATAGCGATCGGCATATCACTGAACGACTGTAAACTCATAACAAATTATGCCCGTCGAACACGAGCCGTCATTTTGCTGATGTGTGAATGCGTCAGGGATTGGAGTGGTCTTACATCGGACAAAAAGTGAATACAAAATGAGTAATCCAAATATGGTGTTGAAGTATTGGCGAACGTACGGTCTGAATGCCTTCACTGCAGACTTGATTAGCGCAGGTAGTGACGCAATCGAAACCCTAACGACGCCTCATCTATGGGTTGGAGCAGAAAGTTTGCCCATACACCTGTAAATCAATGCAATGTCTGCACTCTTAATTTGGCATTCACTTTTGGTCAATGACACGTCAGAAACCATTCCAGTGGCTGACGCAGTCCTAATCCAGAAAATTGACGCCTCGTACGTGTGCAACAGGCTTACTACCATCTAGTCTTATTACTCAACAATCACTCCAATGACCAAGCAGATTACGTCATAGCCTATTATCTACAACATGAAATATGAAGATGTAGTGCTTTAATTGCTAGAAACATTAATATAGAATAACCCATCTATACACAAATGAATTATACATATACACTGTACATGTATATATTATGTGAACAACACGCGAAATTAACTGAATGGAAAAATATACACACGTTGTATAACTAACATACAAGGTATTGCAGAGCTGCTTTATTGAAGTCCTAAAGTAAAGGAAAAAACACAATGAATGACATTATTTGAGCTGGTATACCTTCTTTTCTATTCCGTTCAAATCTATTAGAGGACAAACCAGCTACAGTACATCAATTTCAGGCACCGCTATTTATGTTAAGTACCTTGAAGAAGGGAGTATTCCATCTGAGAAAGCTGTTTCTCATTTGCATACAGTTAAGAATGTTTTATGTAATAGCAGTATTTTTCCTGCATCAATTGAATTATATTAATCATTTTAATTATAGATTGTTGTATGCATTTTTTTTTAAATCCGTAAACAATACTCAGTTCCAGCCTTACGGCCGCGAGACAGAATTTCTATAAATATACCATTAATTAAAAAAATATATACTCTTGTGCATGATACAATTGCTTACAAGGATGGATAGAATAATTGTACACAACATGAAGATTGTACTCATTTATGTTATTGTTAGGTACTCATCCGTATTTAATTAATCAGTCAGGCTGTTTGGGGGTCGAATCTTGATGAGTTGGTTAAAAACTTGTCTTAATTTTCCTCGACCCAATTAGGCAAATGTAATCTTGTACGAAAAGCCGTTTGAATCATCACCAACCGTGGAACATTTGAAACAGAGTTGAAGCACATACATGTAGCTATTCTCGAACCATGCATTCATAAAACTCACACTGTCACTGTCTGGTAACCATTGTAAGTTGTATATTATTTTCCCTGACTCAGGAATGGCATCTCCGAGCGCTTTCTATCCAATGGACAAGGTGCTATGTAACAGATTCGTAGGACGGAGCTGCCGTCACCTCACCAATATTCAACGACATTCTCGTTCCTCTAACGTCTCTGTGTGAAATATCAAACGTTGGATCTACCGCTTCAGAGTAGGATGGAGGCGGAGGCTCCGACGTCGCTTCACCGTACGTCGGCTGCGACTGCAATATCGCTGACATTCTTTTCGAATGATCACCATGCACTCTCTGACGATAAAGAAATCCTACTGGACATACGAACGTCGTCTAAAGACACACGATAGCGTAATTCTAGACTATGTCTCCTCGCCTCGCAAGATGCGTTATACGTTGATCAGTAGTCCTACGTTCGAAACACCTGCCTGTTAAGCAGGTTCCAATAGCTCCTCCGATACAACACAAGCATCTGGATATGCTCTCGCATACACAAATCAGTATGTTAGTGATCAGCCAGTTGTCTTTGTTGGAACCGGAGCAACAGACCATCCAGATGAAAAAGAGTGGGAAGACTGTGACTGCGATGATTGCACCGGTACTTATGGATCCACGCTCTTCACCATCAAATGAAAGCTCAGTCCAATATCTTCAACCAGATCCATCTAAATAATTCAGTTTTAGTTTTCAGTTTAGTTTCTTTTATTTCACATGAACAAAAAAAACAAACAATACATTAACAAAACATAGCATATTTACAAAATTGATATTCGTGAGCAATAAATACATCTACACAGCATAAGTTGTATTGCATTTACACTAAATAATTTCGGAGTTACATGTGAAAAAAGGGAACTTAATAAAAAGCATAAAGCTTGTAGAATTTAAGTTCCTCAGAAAATTTTTGACACAGTGTCATTCATAATAAGGTAGAAGTATAATAATAAAAAAGCAAAGTATAGAGACAAAACATTAAAATGATATGGATGATGGATGTAAGGAAAAGAGAAATAGGAAGGGAAGGTAAAGAATGGGGGTCAGAAGAAGATTGAGAAGAGAGAAAAGGAAGTTTTAGAATAGAATGTTCAAGGTCGGGAGTCACAGTCGGGAAAAAAATTGTATAGTTGTGCAATATTACACGTACGAATTCAATAATAACAATTTAATATGTTTTTTGAAGCTGCCACAGTTGTTAAGTCGTTTGAGATTTAGATCAATGTTGCTCCAGTAGTTTGGCCCTGTGTAATAATAACAATAATGAAATTAATATCTATATAGCGCTTTACTTACTTATCGTTTCCTATCTTTTTCATTAAACATATAACTTTTAACGAAAAGCTTAAACAATAAACGTAAATAGGCAAGATAGAAAATTATAAGCGCTTTACATGGAATGAACATCTTTAAAGAATAACATAATCAATAAACATGATACCATGGGATATAGAATTATGAATAAAAGTAAAATGAGTAACAAAGAGCAAATTATAATACAAGGACAGAATTACATGAATTATACAAATTGTAAGTACATGTGATAAGAATTTGAGTATTTACTATGTTTTGAAGAGGTATAACTGTACGTGTGTTGAAGAGGTATAACTGTGTGTTGAAGAGGTAGTTCTTAGTCTTAGTTTAAAGGTCTCAAGAATAGGGCATTTACGGACAAGAAGTGGAAGATTGTTCCAGAGTTTGGGAGCACAGACAGAGAAGGCTCGATCGCCATATTGGGTGTATTAACAGAGAAGGGGTAGAATAGGAAGTGTAATTGTAGTTATAGATATATACATTCCTAAACAAATAAAGTAAATTGGAACTTTGTGACCGATACATACAGCTGCATAAAAATGCAAAATATAAGCATAGCCTATAGCAGAACTAGAAATCGTGTGAGAGAAAAATACTTGCTGCAAAATGGGAACAAATGAGAAGCGTTGAGGGTAGAAAGAGAGAGACTGTGGGATGAGCTTTAGAGCTAGATGGGAGGCAGAGGAGTCATAAGAAACGGAGAGAGGTGTGGTCAGAAAAGGAGAACAAAGAGGGCTTGAGAGATAGATTAGAGGTGTTGTATAGATGTGGTTGAGTTTCGGAGAATAACGTTAACAAAAAGGTAAACAAGATAATGGAAGAAATTTACAACAAATGATTTGGTTAAACTGAAATTGATTTCTAAAAATTAAGAAAATTTACTCTAATATTACATCCCCTAAATGATAATGTAACATCTTATTTCGAATTGATTATTAATTTAATTCCAAAGAAAAAAAACATTGACAACTTATCTACAGAACATCAATTAAATCGTATTGAATCATAATGTTCGGATCAAGTTTATTAAGGTTATACTTTGCAGGAGATACAAACCTTGATTGTTTTCTTTCATATAAATGTGAGTTGTTGGTTGAAGCTGTCCGATACAGCCCATTGTCCATTGTTACTCAGATCAATCACAGAACATTGAGTGGAGATCGAAGATTCATCTAGGAAGCTTTATGAAGGAACGATTTAAACAAATAATGCTTGAAAATGTTATCACGAGCCAACCAGTGCCCTTTGGCCTTAAATATGAAACACTGGGTGCAAGGACACAACTGGTGGTAAAATTCGTGAGTATGGAAAGGATGCCAGATTGGGTATTAAAGTACAAGTCCACTCCAAAAATAACTTACTTTCAATAGAAGCAGAAAAAGCAGACAAACCGATCAAAACAAGTTTAAGCAAAATCGGATAACTAATAAGAAAGTTATGAATTTTGGAAAAGTATGTAAAGCTATGAACAATGGAAATCACTACAAAAATTGCCAATTTGGTTACCAGTTTGTGACGTCATGTCCTTACTATTTATCAATTGATTTATATAGTTTAATCCCATTAATTTCCCCCAAAAACTTGATTTCCCCATGCCTTTTCCCAGGTTATATGATTTGTATCATATTGCGTGCATGACATTTCACAAAATCTTTTATGAACTTTGAAGAATTGATACTTTTTTCTGAATATTGTATATTCATAATTATTGATTTTTATATAAATAGTTTATCAAAATTCACATTTTTCATGATTTAACTGGAAAAAAATTACTCTATATTAGCGCATCCACACAACAACATATTACTATCAATCTGACTTGGTTGCAGGTGTGAAGAAATAAGATTCTTAGGGGAAAATAGGAAATTTATATTATCAATATAAAGAAAACAATTAGTGGCTAGTGAGGACATGACGTCACAGCTTCATGAGTGAATTGCCAATTTGTGTAGTGATTTTCAAAGTTTTTCATGTCATTAAAATATCATAACTTTCTTATTAGTTATCCGATTTTGCTCAAACTTTCTTTAATAATAATAATAATAAAGACATTTATAATGCGCAACATATCCACCCAGAGGGTGCTCAAGGCGCTTACAATGAGCTACATAATTATAAACTATACTTAGATACAATTATACAATTATGCTTACATTACATTTTACATGGTGAAAAGGATGTTAATTATAGTTCAAGTTGGCCATTAGATAAGTTTTCAGACTGGCCTTGAAATCAGGGGCGGCCGAGCGACTTCCAAAGTGGGGGGCACCAAGAAAAAAGGGCACTTTCTAGAAAAAAAGGGCACCTACAACAGGAAATCTCAAAGCGAAAATATACCATGTCTTAGACATTGGTACATACCCCTACATTGTGATTACATTATCAGGGATGATTTCAATATTTGTTTCACTTTATACACCATACAAGATATTGCTTAAGCATCATGCTTTGCATTTGTGTGATGGTCTGACAATTTATTTGCGAGCGAGCGAAGCGAGCGAGGAAAATTTTAAGATTTGTGAGATCACAGTGCGAAAAATTACATCTTATAAAGAGGAAAATATCCTATCCTGATTGGGTTATAAGCACATTCTCATAACAGAAGAATGAAAAGACCTTTGATAAGTAACATGGGTATATCAATTATAGATGCGTGCGAGCGTAGCAAGCGAGCTCTGGGAAATTGCTCTTAGTCGCTTGAAATTAGGGGCGCGTTTAATGATGAGAGGAAAAGGGACACTTATCAAAAAGAAAAGGAGCATGTGTCAAAGTACAAAGAGTATTAATATTATCAGAGGTGAAAATGGGGCACTTCTTACACCCCAAAAAGGCACTCACCAGGGATGAAAAAGTCAGTCATGAGAATAGGGAATGGGCATTTGTCGACGGAATAGGGGCCCCATCAGACCTTGATAGGGGCATTTATAAGAGGTGAAAAGGGGCATTTATGAAAAGGGGAAAGGTCCGTTATTAGAAACGAAAAGGGGCACGTATCATTGGTAAAAGGGAAATTATCAGAGGTGAAAAGAGGCACTTATCGCACCTGAAAAGGGCAATGACCAGATATAAAAAGGGCACTTATGTGAATGAAAAGGGGCACTTATAAAAAGGAAAATGTGCATTAGTTGAAAGAAAATGGGCGCCGATCAGATTTTAAAGGGGCATTTATCGGAGGTGAAGGGGCACTTATCTGAAGTGAAAAGGAGTAAATTCTCGTACCTAAAAGGGTCATTTATCAGAGAAGAGGCACTTATGAGAAGGGGAAGGGCTCTTTTTAATGGGGCACTTATCATTAGGAAAAGGGGCACTTATTAGAAAGGAAAAGGGCACATGTGAAAATATAAGGTGCGCTTATTCGAGTTAAAATGGGGTAGTTATTAAAAGGAGAAGGGCACTTCTTACAAAGTAAAAGAGGCACTTCTCAGATTTTGATAGGGCAATTATCAGAGGTGAAGGGGGTACTTATCAAAAGTGAAAAGATGCACTTCTCGTACCTGAAAAGGGCACTTACTAGAGATTAAAAAGGGCACTTATGAGAATGGAAAATGGACACTATGTCTTATTGCAAAGGAAAATGGATACTTGTCGAAGGGGAAGGTGCACGTGTCCAAATAAAAGGGGCACTTATCAGAGTTGAAAAGGGGAAGGGGCACTTTTACAAATTAATAGGGGCACTTTTCCTATGTAAAAAGGGGCACTTTTCGGGTGCTTGAAAAGTGGGGGCACTGTGCCCCCGAAAGGGGCACTATTCCTATGTAAAAGGGGCACTTCTTACAAAATTAAAGGGGCACTTTTCCTATGTAAAAGGGGCACTTTTCGGGTGCTTGAAAAGTGGGAGGGCACTGTGCCCCCCTGCCCCGGAGGGCCGCCTCTGCTTGAAATGATCTACTGATTTACAGTCCTTTAGTGTGTTTGGGAGACTGTTCCACAATCGGGGAGCTGCTGACGCAAATGCTCGATCTCCCCATGATCGTCTGGTTTTAGGGATGATCAGAGTTGATGTATTCGAAGAACGGAGACCAGAACGACCAGGCTTGCGAAAGTTGAGTAGAGAAGAGATGTACTGTGGCGAGGAGAACTTCAAGGCACGGTATGTGATCAGAAGGATTTTGTAGGTGAGACGATGTTGAATAGGAAGCCAATGCAGGGATTTAAGGACTGGTGTGATGTGGGAGGACTTGCGTGTATATGTTACTAGACGGGCAGCAGCATTCTGAACAAGTTGGAGCCTCTTAACTTGAGACATGGGGATGCCATGGAGTAAAGAGTTACAACAATCGATGCGGGATGTTACAAATGCATGCACAAGCTGCTCAACTGCCTTTGTGGTGAGATACTTGCGAATAGCACGGAGATTGCGGAGACTGTGGATCGCGAGTTTAACACACGATGATACTTGCGAGTCCATGGTCATATTTGAGTCAAAAATAACTCCTTTGATTGGTTTGTCTGATTTTTCTGCTTCTATTGAAAGTAAGTTATTTTTGGAGTGGACTTGCCCTTTGAGAGGGCACGGGCCGGTTTGTTCCCTCCCATTGGTTGAACTGAAAAAATGATTTTCGGCTCGATGAATTTTTTAACTGAATAAATTTGTTGTATATCCTAAATGATCGTAAATCAACTTTAAATGGAAATTGTCTTAATCATATCGCCGATAAAGTGATATGATTGATCGTGGAGGTAATTTTGGGCACTTGAAAAGTGAAAGCGAAATGGATGTACCCCCGTCAACGATTCCAACTCTCAACCTCTTAAGTAAAATTCAAGTGCCTTTGTCACGTTGTTTGATATTATTCAGAAGCGCAAACCACAGCTTACTTTTTGTAAAACTGTGAGCTCAAACCATCTAATTAGTTCCCATTTGATTCCATTCCTGTCCATGCTAAAGACGTATGCATTTTAAAAGAACCTGGTCAAAGGATGACAACATGAGAGAAAAGATGAGTTTGTAGGATTTCGTTTTAATAAATCAAATCAGCAAAGCACAGTTTCATTCCACACACTACTACTACCACCACCACTACTCCTACTCATTCTACTACTACTACTACTACCACTACTACTACTACTACTACTACTACTACTGCTATTACTATTATTACTGCTGTTGCTGCTGCTGCGGAAAACTTTGTAACATTTCGTCATCAGAAGTCAAATCAGCAAAGCACAATTTCATTCCACGCACTAACGACTACCACCACCTCTACTCCTTCTCCTTCTATTACGACTACTACCACCACTACTACTACTACTACTACTACTACTACTACTACTACTACTCCTCCTACTACTACTCCTACTGCTGCTGCTTCTAATACTACGAACCCATCACTACGACTTTTGAAATAGCTGTTGAGAGTAAAGTCCCGTTTCTACTACTTTTGATACGTTCTATCACTTAAAAGAATTATGATAGTAAATGCCTGAACTTACCTAGGTGAAAGTCATTCTCTTCTCGATCAACTATGAATGTCAAGAACCCCACATGAAACCCCAATTCGTGATGATGCTTGTTGCCATGGTAATAGTTCATTGTAGAGTTTGTAGCAGAAACCAAGTCGTTCAATCCAGTCAACGGGGCAAGAAACATTCGAGTCTGTTCAGGAATATTTACAATGAATTAAACATCTTCCCTTTTTTAATGATGATGTTAATGGTGCTGACGATATGGATATTGATGATAATAATGCACGTGATGAAATGCTATTGTTGGTGCTGATAATACTGATGATAGTGGTGACGGTGAGAGGACGATGGTTAAGGTAGTGATGATGATTATTAATAATGATAGTTATCATGAAGGCGTTAATAGTTAGAATAACAAAACTACTTTCAATTTATACTAATTTCAGAAATATGACCATGATTAAGAACAACAATCGTTTGTCATCTTTTTTTTTAACCCCACATGCAGTTCATCTTTTGTATTATTTTCTGTACCCCCGATCTCTCACTTCTTTTTTTGGCATTGTTTACTTTTCGTATAGTGACCGTGTTCTCCTATCTTTGTCGTATAAAGTACTCTCTTGTCCCGTTTTCGTCTCCGTTGGCATTCCTTTTTTTTCCTATTTCTAGTTCCTTTTTGTACTTGCGATTTGTTAATTTAATTACTCATCATTCCTAACTATTATTTGAGGGGTCCACAATTGTACAAGCATTGCTTTTTAGTGGACCCCTCTGTTTCCAATATGTATTCCTGATTTTTTTTTTGTAAATTATTATAATTGATTTGAAACGTTTTGTTGGAAACAGAAATATAATTGAATTTAATTGAATTTTTGGTGTTCAATCTTAAGATTTTAATGGAAACAAAGCGTAAGAAAAGATCAAGAGAAAAGCTAAAATTCATTTAAATTAATTATGTCATTGGGTAAAAAATAGATGTATACATTACTTCATTTACTATCCTGCCCTATTGGGCAATCCAACCTTAGTAATAAGTTCTTCTTTTTTCTAAGCAGAAAAACAAGAAAAACAGAATGGAGAAAGTTAACTCTGTGGCTTCTACATGGAGTAAAAATTTAAGACCGAGAATCCCTAAAGCTGCACTTAGAATAATTGTATTTATGCCATATATAAGAGTATTTCAGGGCTTCACAGTAAGTATAGGTGTACGGGTCCATTTTGTCGACGGGTGGGTGGGGGAGGTAAAGTTTAGCTCGAATATCAACTTCCAGATTCAAGGAAAAAAGTCACACAGTATTATAGAGCCAATCTTGCCATTTTATTGTCATAA
The DNA here is from genome assembly GCA_037976565.1 of Mesocentrotus franciscanus. Taxonomy (NCBI): domain Eukaryota; kingdom Metazoa; phylum Echinodermata; class Echinoidea; order Camarodonta; family Strongylocentrotidae; genus Mesocentrotus; species Mesocentrotus franciscanus. Next base: position 28,373,714 of record CP137683.1, on the reverse strand, counting down.
TATATAAATATATATATAGTACATTTTATACAGCTCAGTTATAGGCTTGCTATTATCTAACCCTTTTCCATTTTTCATATTCCAAATTTATTTTCCTTATATTTCATTTTCCCCCTTTCTTCGTCTATTCTTCTCAGATGTGTATTGTTTTAAACAACGACACAAGGCTATGCTTTGTATGATTTACGGCTTCTTTATTGTGTAAACAATTAACACGCTCTTGAAATGGCTTTGGTCATAAAGTATTTACATTTATTCACTTTAAAATTTATTTTTGTTGACATGAAAAATAATGAAAGAATGAAAGAAAATAATGTTACTCTGAATGGAACTGAACTGTTTTGATGTATTTTTTAAAAAAATACATCACGACATACAAATAAAATATGAACATATAAATAGGATAATAGGCTGTTTTAATATATTACGCAACCTTCAGAATCAGGTGACGATTGCCCGTGCCCGAATACATTATTTGCAATTATAGAATCCGGGAGGGGGGGGGGTGGGCGCAGCACCTTCACCCCATGTCTTGTAGGCCTATGAAATTATGGCAAAACAGCCTATAAACAACCTAAAACTATAATAAATAAAACAACCTCTTAGCTCTGTCAACCAGATGACGAATAGTCCAATAAATGAAAAGGTCTAAGATTGAATATCTTTTTTTTTTACTTTTCTCCTTTTCGGATGTGTTTAGCATGTTTAGCGCCATCTCCGAGATCGAGTTTTTGTTGGGCGATCACTTTTTGGACGATTAAAATCTCAATCTGCTTGTCTGTCAAAGGTTGTTGGGATTTCCCAGTACCTAAAAATAGATTGACACACTGAATGCATACATGTACTGCGTATGATCAGTGCACCAGTCCATTGTAAAGGCAAATAGCCATACGTGTTTACTGATTTAATATAACACCTAGACCGATACGTAGTTACGGACAAAGAGGTGAGTGAATTAAAACGTCTTTGTCATTTCTCCAAAAGAAATTCAGTAACATTTTTGAATATTTCCGTTTTACATTGACGTTTAAATACTATATTAGGCAGACTCCCAGACACCTTTGAGGCTTTTTTTCATCTGGTTTATAAAACCATCATTTTCCTTAAATTGAAATAGTTAACCTGGATCTAGATCACTGAACTCTACGCTACATACAGTTGAATTCAGAGGTCTAGATGTCTTGGACGTGATTAGTAGAGAGCGATTGAGCTAAGACCAATATGACAACAGCATATGTTTATAGACTCGGGTTGGTAAACCAAGAAGAGCCAGGCCGCACCACCCCCCTAAACAAAAGAGATCTTTGAAACCCGACCGTAAGACTTTAGTGTACTTGATCGTGAACCCGGAAGTAACGTTTGTGGCATTAGAAAACTTGTAACCATATTGATATCGTTCATACGTATAACTCAATTCAATTCAATTCAATTCAAGGTTTATTAAAAACATGTGTCGCAGCCCAATGGCTGAATTGGTCATGTGTACAATTAAAAGACTCATTAAATATTTCAAACATAAAATACAGTTACAATTGATTTGTCAATATTGAAATATATATAGTTAATATGGTAATATTGCTTGGGCGGCAAAAATAAGAAAACAGAAGATAACATGGAGTCAGAAAAACGGAGAGGAGAAACATTAAGAAAAGAAGTAAAGAGGAAGTTGTAAAAGTACATGTACATCAAAAAATATAAATTGCATACATGTACTTGTAAAGAGTCATTAAGACAAAATACGAATATAAAAATAGAAATGAAAATATTCTTTTCATAACATTGTTGACGTTTGATATTGCAAGTATTTGTATACAATTATGGCACTTTATCATTCGTTTCCCTTCAGATATAAAGTGGCTATTGAAGGAAAGGGAAAAGTATTTTGTAATTTTGGTTTGTTATTATCTTATGGAGAGTAAAAATCAGGAAACTTCAACATTTATGAAAAGAGTATAATACAAATAAAAAACATATATTAATTCATCTATTTTGATTAATTGGGCTTGGCTTTATTGAGAAGATCGACAAAAAAGGTAGGGGGCTATTTCGGAAACGATTGGTTTTGCACTTGAACTGTTGATATCTAGATGCATGGCGTAAGGAGATGGGTATGTTTTTCCGAAGAGGTAACCAGGTACTACATGTTGGGTGTTTAGCTAATGATGTAGCAAAATCCAGACAAAGCTTTTCCCTTCTGGATTCAAGCGTTGAAAGGTCACATAATTGGCAAGCATTGGTATAATATGTGTATTGTGGACCCAACATGATTCTAAATACTCTTTTTTGAACTTGCTCCAAGCTTCTTATTTGTTTCTGTGTAAGCCCACCATTAAAAACTGCGGTACAGTATTCCATGACAGGACGAATATAGCCCGTATATACCAGTTTCAGATCAGCTGAAGACAGTCCATATCGTTTCAGAAGCCTAAACATATACAACTTTCTATTACATTTTTTGAGGATTTCTGTGACATGTAGATCCCATTTCAGATTGGATTGCACAATGACACCAAGAATTTTAACAGATTAGAAGTTTTGCAGAAGTGAATCATCAATATAAAAAGTTAGTTCGGCAGGAGGATTTTTGGAGAATGTCACACTAAGTGAAAAACACTTTGAAGGATTTAACTTCATATGATTTTGACAGGACCACTGACCCAAACTGTAGAGGACAGCTGGTAAGTCAGAGGGATCGGTTTCTTTTAATACGACACTCCAACAAAGTAAGATCATCTACGTATTTATAGCAATCGATTGGTATGTTTTCACAAGCATCTTTCATCATCACTAGAAAGAGGATGGGGCCCAATTTAGTTCCTTGGGGTACAACGGCATAATTAGGCATGTATTGAGATAGAGTGCCTTGGTATTTGACACACTGTTGACGGTGTTCCAAAAAACAAACAATCCATTCCATGATGCATGGCCGTATATCGAGTTTGATCAATTTTCTCATAAGAATGTCATGGTCCAGCCTGTCGAAAGCTTTGGTGAAGTCAGTACGCACAACAGTGCATAAACTCTTGCTCTTTTCACCATTTTCATAAAGATTGTGGAGTAAAATAACCAGATGAGTGGTCGATAAACCAGGGTGGTTTCCAAATTGCCGGGCGTCAATTTCGTCTACGATATCCTCAAGGAGCTATTTGGGTATGAAAGATTCTGCAATTTTTGCAAATTGACTTGTTAGTGCGATTGGTCGGAGATTATTAATGGTTGCTGGAAATGATTTCGGAATAGGGGTTATTTGAGCTTGCTTCCTCTGTTGCGGTATTATTCCTTGTTGAAAGGATGAGTTAATCAGATCTGTTAAAGGTACACACAATTCATATGCAAATTCTTTCAAAATCCGAAGAGGTAAGTCATTGGTTAATCCAGCTTTACCAGTCTGTAATTTTCTTAATTTTGAATACATCTCATAAACTTGAGCCTGAGGACATGAACATGGACATGGTAAAAAAGCAGGTAAAGTCTCTCTGTCAAGAGATGGAAGGTCAGATGCTATTAACACAAAATGTTTGTTAATTGCATTCGCTGCTACTTTAAGTTGTTTTGGATCAGTACCAGCGATATCAATAGTCACTGGGTCAGTATTTCTATTAGTAAGTATTTTTATTTGTTTGTACCATGCTGATGGGTTTTCAGTTTTTAGATTACTGACACGAGTGCTATAATAATGATGTTTAGCCTCAGATAGGGAATGAATAACTTTATTCCTGAGCTTACGCTATAATGTTTTGTTACTTTTCTTGAAGGCCTTTTGCCTACTTTGGATTAGAGATTTAACATGTGAGGTTATCCACGGTTTATCAACATTGTAGGTACGTACTTCTTTTGTTGGTAAGAGTCGGTCTAAGTTTGTCACAGTGTCACTAAGTAACTTCTCAGTGTTTGTTTGTCTTGGCGAAAAATGTGACGATTTGTGTATGTTATTGTGATTAGAATAACAAATGTGTAATGTATTATTATTATTAGACATGTTACGTAGATATGAATACACACAGTAAACATTTCAGCTTACGTGATTAACATAGGTGTGGTAGTAGTGTAGGTGTAGTAGAGTGGTTCATTGACTTGACTCTCAATCCAAGAGTTGAAGTTCCGATTCCCAGCCCGGCACTAACGCCATTTTGAAGATTTTGTATTGTGTGTGTGGGGGGTGGGGCGCAGGGCATACATTTGTTCCATGCACACGCTTGGCAAACTGAGATCGAGGTTTTATTGGGCGACCTTAAAGCCCGTCTGCACTAGTTTGGCCAGGAGGGATTAGACCTCCCAGCATGGTCACTGACAGGTTGTTATCTCATCAACTCAGCTCTCAATTAACATAAGAAAAAGAGGATCATGGGGGACCAACGGGCACCGCTTAGGCATTGTTTTCTATATAGAGGGAGCAAGTAGCTACAAGTTGTGCAGTGGGGCTTTAATCTGGTTGTCTGTCAAAGGTTGGTTGGAATTCCCAGTCACTAAAAATAGACTGGGAGACTAAATACATACATGTTTATAGTACCACTTATGATCAGTGGACCATTACATTGTAAAGGCATACAGTATACATGTTTACTGATTTGATTTAACACCTAGACTGATCGATATGTAATGAGGAAAAAGAGGTTGGTGAGTTAAAATGTCTGTCATTTAAAAACAGAAATGCAGCGACAATTTGCAAAATTTTCGTTTTACATTGTTTTATATAACTTTATTAGGCTGACGCCCAGACACTTTTGAGGCTTTGTTTCCCAGTCACAATTGTGACATCATTATTTTCTTTCGGCTGAAATGGGTGGGTCTCTGTCTAGATGTCTTTCAGGTGATAAATGGAGAGCGATTGAGCTAAGGCTAAGAAAAACCACTTATTACTTCTTACTGTTTATTTGTCCTGTGGAAAAAACGACGATTTGGGTATGTTGCAGTGATTTAAATTACAAATTTGTCATAAATGATTATTCTTACATATTATATAGATATGAATGCACATGGTTACAGTTCAGGTTATAATGTGATTCTTAACATAGCTAACATATCAGCTAGTCATTCTGCCAAACCAGAGCAATCTATATAATTTCCACTCAACAAACACGATGATTTTTTTAAAATTATATTCCAATGTGCATAAGTACATGTATATTGAGTACTGCTTTTAATTAATCATCAGCTTTAAGAATTAATACGAAATGTTGCCTACTAAATTTTAGAGTATTTCAAAGCCTAAACTCCATGTTGAGAATAGGGTATGTTTATCGGCATCATATCTTAAGGTAGATCACGGATCATATTTGTTTACATTCAAAGGTCACAAGTTTCTATTACATGTACTAATGTAATGATTATTTTCTCCAATGCCAAAGTGCTGAAATGTGAATGGAAACTACATTTCTGAGACTTATGTTTAAACCTTTGTTTTGTTTTCCACGGTTTACCTTAAACCATGGGCTTCAAGTGGTGGAATGTATTAAGACCTGTATACGTCAGATTTTCTCAAAATTTCTACTAGCATATGACTAGTTGCATGCGATACATGTACAGACGTTGTAGTATATTCTAGTGGATAGGTTGCTTGACTGTGAATCACGTGGTTCGCGGTTCGAGTCCCACCACGGCACTAGTGTCCTTTGGCAAGACAGTACTCTACATTGGTTACTCTCCACCCATCCCAGGTGTAAAGTGAATGGGTACCCGGTAGGAAGAAATTCCGTGATTGCTTATGAGCACATTATCATGGTAGGTTGGCTAAAGCCGGGGTAGTAATATGATTGCAGGGCCCTTGAGGAGAACAGTATGTGTACTGATGAGGATCTGGGTAAACAGGTCATCATTGTTATTAAGATGATAATTGTTATTATCATTATCATTATTATTATCATTATTATTACCATTACTATTGTTATTATTATTATTATTATCATTATTATTATTATCATCATCATTTTCCCTATTATAATGTACATTGAATAAAGAACCACAAACGAAACCTTTTTTAAAAATTCATTTATTATTACTACATTCAGTTGATGAATAATGAATCATTTTTTTAATCAAGATAAAACGGAATATCATATTTGGTACGCGTTATATTCTGTAGGGAAAAGACGTGAGGAAAATACCGTCAGATGAATCAAAGCTACACTAATCATTATATTTTGTCCTTTTCTTTTATCTCGTATTCCTGTAGAATTCGAATCATGGCTGATACATTAAAGAATGTCATTGCTCAGAGTCTGGAGTGTCCTGTATGTCTGAATACCTTCACCGAATCCCAAGATCCTGTCTTGTTCTCACACCTACTGCAAGACATGTCTGGACAACCTCATGGAATGCCATGGTAACGACCAGATGCTCCGATGCCCTGTCTGCAGAGCTGAAACCCAGGTCCCAAACCAAGATGTCAGCAAATTACCGGCAAATCTAGCTTTGAAGTCTCTCATAGAGGACGTGAAGAATCAATATCAGTTTTGCTCGATTTGTAAATCCGAGGACAAGCCGCAAGCTGTTGTATATTGTCAAGACTGTGGCAAGTATCTCTGTACCACTTGCCACAACACACACTCTCTGTGGCAAGAATTCATCAGTCATGAGGTCTTAGCCATGAGTGAGATCCTATCAGGGAAGGTGTCAGTACGTAGGTATCGTAAATGCAGGAAACACCCCAAAAAGGATGAGGAGTGCTTCTGTTCCGACTGCAAGAGATTTGTCTGCTTCAGGTGTGTTGTCATGGAGCATAAAGACGAAGGACATCGGGTTATCGAGGCAGCTTTATTTGAAAGCAGCTATATGAAGAGAATCGACGACCTCAAATCCAAGGCGGACAAGAAACGCTCTTGCTTTCAGAAATATGTTGATTTCATTGATGAACAGAAGGAGCGTGTGAGCAATGTTCAGAAGCAGTGTACAGATGATATCAACAAAGCATTTGAAAGAACAGTCAGGCAGTTGACAAAGAAGAAAGAAATCCTCATTAGTGAAGTCAAGGGTAAGACCGAAGGAGTAGAGAAAGAACTAGATGAAATGAAGAAATCGGCTCATGAGCACATCACTCACTTGACCACCATAGCTGACGTGGTAACCAATATAACAAAAATACCGTTAGATATGGATGCTTTGGCTGCACACGACACTCTATGTCAAGACTTACAAGAGGCCTTGAAACAAGAAGATCCTGATTACAAGCAGCCGATGCAATCGAGCAAGAAAGGGAAAAGTGTCACTTTTGAGAGTAACGTTGGAATGGACGAGCTAACTCTCGGTAAGATCGTTAATGCAGTTGCCAAGAACATCGCTTTGCCTACTAAGAATAGCATGAATGCTATGATTAGTACACCCGACGGAAGGATGGCAGTGGGATATAGTACAGGTGGCGTGGAGATTTTCTCTGCTGATGGCGAGCTCCAGCAGATAGTTTTCAAACATGTGGAAATTCGTGGACTAGGGTTCCTCTCTGATGATCGGTATGTTATACTTGATCGCTCAAACAATATCACACTGTACACACTGGAGTACACAAAATTGAATGTAATGTTTGAGACTCTGAGTCACGATGAAGGTGGAGTGGCTGTCCTCACTGTAGACGGTGATGATCAGATCTATGTTGGCTACATGAAAGCCCAGAAGATCCAGGTCTTCTCACCAGCAGGATGGAAAGCGATCAGGGAGATACCATGTGATGGGTATGTACTTGACAGTGTTACTAGTTATAATGATTACCTGATCACTGAATCTGGTTATACAATACGATTGATTGACAAACAAGGTGTTGTAAAATATGAATTAACGGAAGTAGATTGTTGCCCATACGCCGCTGTGTCTCAATGGAATACAATCCTGATAGCCAAGTTGCAGGTAGATGAAGGTCAGGTCAGCATTGATGAGTACACTAATGAGCTAGAGCATGTCCAGAACCTCGTCAATAATTACAAGATAGAAAAGCGCGATGAAGCGTGGTACTATCTCCATCAGTATCGATCAGGAGAGATCGCTTTCTGCACTCCTTATAGACTCTATATATTCAACTGAAAATAATGGATGACTCCTTATTTCTTGCACTGTTTGATACCACTGTCTTCAGGCATGTATGAAGACGGGGGGCATGCGATTTGTGCGACTAGACCTACCTTTTCTGGTCAAAACAGTCACGCTGAAAAATTTAGAATAACATAATATTTCGTTAATAATGGACCCATCCCTGCCCCCTTTTTTAAAAGCTTTTAACAGCCCTGTTTTTGTGACTTCATGAAATAAGTATATTATAACATCCAGTGGAATCAGTTATATTTTGGACTGGATGAAATGAAATTTTGGTGAATGTTTTAGAAATGATATTCCTAGATCATGTAGATCAATTCGAATGATTGAACCTTTCTAAAACTGTAAAAAGTAACCTTTTTCTTAATGTACTTCTGATGTGTTTATCTTTCAAGATTTTGTTGTTGATGATGACTCTACATGTGAATGTGACTTTTTGGGTAGCCGTTTTAAATGTATAAATGATGTAGACACAATTTCATTATTGTGGACTCAAAGATTATTTTACAGTAGGAGGTAATTATCGTAGCTATGGAGTTTTTGAGATATTGCTTGTTAATACATTTAATACATTTAATATTTTTCCCTCACTTTCTACAATGCATTTCAGATCACTGTCCGATTATTCAAACTAGTTTTTATATTTTACCCAGAATCATGAGAGGAAATGCCACTTTTTCATATTAATTTCTAATTCTTACAATTTCTCTAGTTGTTTAAAGAGTTAAGATTTTTGAAAGTCGACCTATTGATTGTGTGATGTATGTTGCAAAAGTATTGTTAAAGCAAATGTCAAAATAGGGATAATGTTTTCATCTGAAGGACTTTGATATCTTGTTTTCTGTTTTCTATCTTTACTTTCCGTCTGGCAAAGTACGTGGGAGAAATGGCATGGAAATTGTCTAAAATATCCGATTCTTTTATTCACTTTTTGGAGATATTTTGTTTTGTCTGTGTTTCCATCTTGTTCAGTTTCTGTCTTTAATATATATATATTGTTGATAGACATGTGTGTCAACCCTGTCTAAACCAATACAAATAAAATAGGATGTATTAGAAATGAATCTCACTAATTTCAATGAATGTTAAAATATTAGAAAAATACAATATCATGAAAACTTTAACAAGAAGAAGAAACTTTTGGGACATTCACCATAGAAAAACAAATTGAGAGGCAATCGCATTAAGAGTTGCCTATCTATAGGGGGCTTAAAAGCTTTACAATTACATTATTATTATTATTTTTTAAAGATTTATTTCCCCGTTTCTTACGTTTTCTTCATCAACGTGATGTCAGGTGGACTTCCCCTTTATTATGCACCCCTGTTATTTCGGACAGAGTGTGCATTAGTATCCACCGGGAATGCTGTTCATTTCAGAATGTTCTTATATCCATCACTTTGTATTAATCTTTGTCTCTTTCAAATTATGTATTTATTTGACCTTGTTTACCTTTCTGCTCGTGCCATTGCTCATACTCAATCTTACAGAATTTGAAATATGAAAGTTGCTATCACGATTATGACGTCATACATGTATATGCATTTGATTCTTAACTTTAAGCGTCTGAAGATTTGTGGAGAACTGAAATGGCTATACGCAAAGATAATTATGCGATGCTGATTGTTTTAATTTAACTTTGGTTAGTATTAATATTAATAATCCGCTTTTATATAGCGCCTAATACATCGATGATGTCTCTAAGCGCTTTACAGATATATTATTACCCCGGTCATCGGATTCATGCTTGCAGTGGGCATCGGCTACTGGCTGTTAATTTTGTTTTTGTCAATAAAAAAACTCGTTTTCCTCGCTACAGTTGCAAACAGTGGCCCTTCATGGACGCCCTATGTTAGTTCGCCCCCATATAAGACCATGATACTGCAGGCACACCGCAGAACCGACTCCAAAACAACCTCACAGACCTTTCCAAATCGACCATTTCTTTTCCATTCTGTGTATAAATGTCATTTCGTTTTTAGTCTCTGGTCGGTCTGGGCATCGTTCCACGAAACCGTCATAAGTATAAGTTTACCGACATCTCTTTTAAACGCATGTTAATTATAATATCCTCGATTTCGGTGAACTTGAAATTGTGACGATTTCGTAAAACTCTGGCTTGACACATGTTTTGTTTCGTCTGTGCAAGGAGGAGAAGTCTGGGGGTAATAACTCCGATTTTCCGTCACGTTTTGCTATTCTATCACCAGCAACAGAAGAAGTCTGTTAAAGACAGATATTTTAGAGGGTTTACCAACTCGGCTTCAAACCATGATAATGATAAACCAAGATTTTAAATGGAAGAACTAAACAAACATAAAAGGTTAAAAAAAGAAAGTCAACTTATTCTTGCAAAATATTAATCTAATTCAACTTTTTAAAATAAATGTCATTGATCTGTATATTATGTCATGAACTCTGATGTGTATTTTTTGTGGTAGGAATGTTGTGTTTTGTTATGTCATTATTATCATGTACATACATTTAACTGTTAATTATATCTTCTTTAGGTCGGCTACTTATAAGGGTCACTTCTTGTCTCGCTGCTACCTACCAAGCAACTTTGATATTTTTGTTCCAATGTAAATAAATGTATTCTATTATTTGTATGTAACAATGTATAGTTCCATGTACATGTATGTATGTTTTGTTTCAATTGCAATAGTGAAATGAATTGAATTGAAACGAGAATATTGTTATTAATACAACATTTTACATAGTACAAATAGATTTGATCTATTACATGTATTTCAAAATAGGATATAAACTTGGAGGTGTTTACGGGATGATTTTCTGGGGAGGTGGCGGGGGCACAAGGCAAATTATCTGCCGTTCATCCCCTAAAAAGTAAGTTATCAAATTTGATAGCGGAGGGGAGGAGGCACGTGTGTAAAAGGAAAACGGCCAGCATTTTTAACTCGAGAGGGAGCTTCTGCAAAATAGTTGTACCACTGTTATACATGTTTATGAAATGTACTCCGGTTTCTTAGGCAGATATATTTTTTATTGTGAGCGTGTCCTTATTTCATCTTCCTCAAAATTTAGCACGATTTTGAATCTTTCTCCTTACTACATAATTTTTCTGTTTTCTGGATATATCACAATTTACAGCAATACAAGAGCCACCCACACTTACATGAGGTATTGTAAATAGTTTCATTTTGCTGTACACATAAATGTTGAGATTTACCTCGAATTCAGTCTGAAGTTGAAAGAGCTTTTGTGCAACAGTCGCATTAAAGGGATTGGGTAACTTTGTCTCAGATTCTGAAACAAAATCCTTGATTTAGCTCATGCTGCAATGATAATAATAAACCTTTAGGTCAGTCAGGAACCCCATGACTTTTACAAGCCGATCGCCTGTCTGATTATCAAGATATATATGATTGGAAATCGAAATTTAAAAATTCGTTTTCCTAACGGTTTTTATAACACTACAGTCTATTGGGGAAAATGAGTATGGTAAAACCGGTCACTCAAAGATTTTTACTTTTTTGAGGCACTTCATGATCATTTTGAGGCGCAATTTTTTTAGGGCTTCAATATTACACTATATCACAGACACTTATAACATGTAGGGCCATGCATCTCAGATTTAACTTTGTTAAACGATGCCTTTAAAGGGCAATCCAACCTTAGTAATAATAATGAGAGAGTTCTAAATGTTTGAAATATGAGATCACTAAATCTATGCAGATCCCAAATTGGCAATTTGGTCAGTGGATTGGGACAAAGTCATTGACAATTCCCCCGTTTATCGTTTACAAAAATATCAATAATTTCTTATTTTCTACTAAGTGCCTTCTCCTTTGGGACACAACTCAAAACAGGGGCACTTATTAAATAGGAAAAGGGGTACCTGAGAAATTAAAAGAGATGCTTATCAGAACTGTCCAAGAGATTTTAATGCATACTTTTCAATTCAATTCAATTCGTTTTATTCATTTCCATTTTCAATAAAAACAATACAAAGATACATGTATATACAATACTATGCATTTGCAATATATAAGAAAATGAAAATAGGGAACTAAAAAAAAAGAGCCTTGTGGCCTTGTGGAGGCATAGTTCCCCGAACAGTAGTTAAGAGATTTACTTATACAAACAAAACTAAAAAAGACACATACATGACAAGCATGACAGGGGCATCGTTCATGGCAGGTAAAACAAATGGAAGTAATCATTACAAAATCATAAGTTTGAAAACAGTTATAGGTAACGTTGTATAATGTAATTATTAGTACAAGAATCATTGATATTTAGATATAAGATGCTGCTTCAAGTTTCTTTTAAATACTGACTTTATTATGTATTCAGAACTGAAAGTAAATGAAATGAAATCTGCAAACTAAACCAATGGCATTTCTCATATCTCAAAAGGGGCACTCATCAGAGATGAAAAGGTGCTCTTCTAAGAAGGGAAAATGTACTTATTAAAAGTAAAAAAGGCACCTATCTTATTTAGTTCACCCGCAGAGGCACACACACAAATAACACATAAATTATGATTCAGCTTCTTTAAGAAATACCAACAAAACTAACCGTTAAACATTAATATTATTTTAGAGAAAATGCAGATTTATTGTCATAGGCATGTCTGATTTTAAACAATTCATAACACATTGCCAACGTGACAGAACTGGAATTGAACGCATATTTTGAAACCAATTTTCACTCACAAAATGTTCTAAATAAAAATGTATACTATGTTTATAAAAGCCTCTTACTCTTAAGTACTCAACAACAAGTAAAGAAATGGAAGTTATCAGGTTTACATCATTCGTGTATGTGTATAAATGCTTCGAAGCATGACTATCATCATGATCATGACTACGGTATAGAGAATCTAGGAAGATTCCCCTAAAAAAAAAAAAAAATTCTTTGCTACATATTTTTTAATTTATTGATTTTCTAAGTATACTTTGTTCAAGATATATTGTAAAACAGCATCTGAGGAACTAATACTTTAACAAGCTCTGCTTCTAGTAAGTTCCTCTTTTTTCGTGCTATTTTTATTATATTTCTTGTTTCATTGTTTATTTTTTTGTAATGTACATATTCATTGTATTATGTTTTGCATGAGAAATAAAATCATTTGAATCATTGAATCATTGAATCATTGAATCATATTAGCTGTCTCACCTATATTCAAAATAGTAGTCGTAACAACCATAAACAAAGAATTAAACATTTAAAACCCATGCCCAAGACACAGTGCCATGTAGTGTACAAGTGTGTAATTGGCAGGTTCCACAAAACAAATACAAGATATACATTACATGGAACATAATCGTAAAGCACGAGAAACATTTCAAGATGATAAGGAGAAAACAAAGTTTGAAAGCCCTCAACGGTTACAAGCAAGCCGAATCTTCGCACATATTTTTGATAGAAACTATTCGTTAATTTAAGAACGTAAAAATAACTTTATCATGAATAATTGCAATTGTGCTGTTTATTTTGTAAAAATTGGAATTGCCATAGTACTTTCTAACTGCTCATTAGTTATTTTATTATTTCTTCTACTTATTAACACTAGAAACAGAAAGGGGGTAACGGTAGGGGTAGTTGATGTTCACGCCTTCTAACAGCAGGAATAAAAACCATTTGAATAACATTTTTCGTATAGTAAGGTACGATAAATATTAGGGGAGCCTTCCAAAGTTGCGACTGTGCCCCGACGCGTCGGGGCGCAGAGCAGGATATGAGAACAAAGGAGGCGTCTTTCTGCGCCCATTTGCGCCCATTTGCGCCGGGTACGAGAGGACGCAATTTGGTTTCCAGCTCATTAAAATCTGGCTATTGTTTGGAGTTTCATTGTTACGAGATAGCCCCGCCCGGCGCGTCCCGGCGAAGCACTTGACATTAGTGAATGGGAGCTAAAACTTTGAAAAGCTTTCGCGCCCTTTCGCGCCCTTTCGCGCCCGGTCCGGCGCATTAGTTAGCCCTGTAATCCCTGCTTGTGTGTCGCTCTCGTCTTGCGAGATTTTACTCTGAAAAGATTTACTTTGGCTACTGATTTGTTTTAATATTATTTTACGTAGATGACATTGGTTACAATTTTTGTTTTTATTGTTTATTTCCCTCTCAACATCGGAGTTCTGTAGGCGTCAATGTTGGCATGATTGTTCATTATTTCATCTCCTCCTGTTCTGTCCATGATTGTGTTCAATATCAATTTTAATATAAATTGATTTGTTCACGAAGAAAAATATTATTTTATACTTACCCCACTCTCTCTGACATTGTTTTCCTCATGCATGTTTTGACACTGTATTTGTTTCATATTACATTAAATTTGTGTATATTTCCTTTTTCTAGCGAAGTTATCGCATGTTTCGGTTTTCTTGTTTTGTTTTCTTAAATTTTCATTAATTTTCATTAATTTTTCGTTGTATCTTGTAAACCGTTCCGTCGTATGATCATTATAAATCATATAATTATATCGATCATCAATCTGTTATTTCAATACATAGGTCCTTTAAATCTACGTAAAATTAGAGAACGTATTGTTAAATCCGTGATTTTGAAAATGATACTTAATCAAGAACGTCGTAATTACTTTCTCCTTGAAATGAATTTACAGAGCGTTTTATATGTCTTACGATTTTTTAATGCAAATTATATCCGTATTGTCATGAACATCATCAATATGTTTCGTTAGAAAGAAGACGCTCATTTTCAGAATGTTGTTTCTTTACAAAGCACTAATGTTACGAACAAAATTAAATACACCGTACCCGTATCATCGGGAAATCGCAAAACTCCCAGGAGATTATCAATTGCAAATCAACATAGTAAATTATGCCTAAATCGTAAGAATAGAGCATGCATTAAAAAGAAAAGCGTTACTAGGAAATGATGTTTGAAATTTCACGTCGATCATTTCAAGAAGAAATTAGTTTTTCATTCTGTTCCAAAGAAATTTTATCAAATATTTCTTTGCGAAGAAGGGGGGTTACAGCCGCGGCCAGTATTAGATCTAGGTCATTGTTGTCAAGAATTAAAATACGTATATATTGTGCTAAATTGGGGCCACGTGGTATCGAAAGAGCGTAGTGCGTTCTAGAACAAATACAGGCCATGGCAATTCGTTGAATTGCTTCTCGTAACATTGTTACAGAACTGTCTCGATGTCTAAATAAGGATCCATCCCGGGGATCCATCAGGCATGTGTTGGTATCAAGTAGTAGATGGAATTTATAATGATTGCGTTATTTTGGGCCATTGATTTTTTTTTTGGCTAGCCCTTATTCTTCTAGTTCTACTAGGTTATCGAGAAACACAAATAGTGTTGATATTTTCCGCAATCCCTTTAGCGCCGAGGGTAGAAAAGCCTATAGAAAAGTCAGCTGGACAATAGCAATTTAATGATGGTCGAACAATCAGGGAGAAATACTGGACAAACGGGTACACGATATTAGCTCACGTCTTCAATATAACCAGGGAATCCTGATATAACTATTTAAGCACATGCTCACAATATGAATATAAAATCTGGCTATTGTTTGGAGTCTCGTCGTCACGAGATAACCCCGCCGGCGCACTTTGGCGAAGCGCTTGACATTTTGTGAATGGGAGCTTAACCACTTTGAAAAGCTTTCGCGCCCTTTCGCGCCCGTTCCGACGCATTTAAGTTATTCCTGTATTAAATCCCCGCGTGTGTGTCCGCTCTCGTCTTGAAAGATTTGACTCTAAAAATATTCACTTTGGCTACTGATTTGTTTAATTATTATTTGACGAATATGACATTGATTTAGATTGTTGTTCTGATTGTTTATTTCTCTCCCAACATCGAAGTTTTGTAGGCGTTAACGTTGGCATGATTGTTCATTTCTGTTCATGAATGTGTTCAATACTTGTATTATATTAATTTGTTCACGAACAAAACAGAAACGATATGTATAATTGTATTCCTTCTGTATGTTTTGACACATGATTTGTTTCATATTGCATTTATTTTGTTTGTTTCCCCTTTAATGGTTGCCTGATATGTTTTGCAATATTTTCTTTCTCATATTGCAGCGAGTTTATCAGATGTTGTTCCGTTTTCTATTTTGTTTTATATTATTTTCGTTGTATATTGAAAAGCGTTCTGTCATCCGATCAAAATAGGTCATATATCTAAATCATCAATCTGTTCTTTCACATGCAAGATCGATTTAAAGAATAGAAACCTAGGTTCTCTAAATCTTCGCCAAATCAGCTATTGTATTTCAAAACCCGTGATTTAAAAATGATACTTATAATCAAGGACATTGTAAGATTCTCCTTGAAATAAGATTATAGGGCGTGTATAAATATGTCATACGAAACAAATAAACATCTGCAAATTAAAAATATTACAAAAATGATACCCGTATTGTCGGGAGCCTGCATCATCAAAACGTTTCGGTAGATGGAAGACGCTCTTTTCGAAATGCACTCACCAAAATTCTGCTCGAATCATAAGGAACACTGTCTCCCTGCAAAATTATAAAACTAATTTTACGAAAAATGAATATCTGCATCATCGTGGAAATCGATATACTCCCAGAGAGATTATCATTTGCAAATCAACATTGTAAATTATGTTTGAATCGTATGGGACCTTGAATGAACAGAGCATACCGATTTCAGAAGAAAAAAAACAGTGTTTATCGGACATGATGTTCGTTATTTCCACCTCGAACAATATTAAATCGCTTATCTGTTCCAAACATGAAATTCGATCGAATATTTCTTTGCGAAGAAACTGTATTGATGGTGGCATTTGTCGTAACAATTTGTTGTCATCAATTGCTCGTCAGGTTTTGACGTTTCATATTTATTAGCTAGCGCTAGTAAAGTCTTTTTTTAACGTGCCCTGTATATAGTTATAAGGCCTGAACACGTCATGTTCACATTGGGTGTTAGCATACGGATATTATAGTACATGTAACTTTTACAAGCACTTTGTTATTGCAACACAATGACAAAAGACAGCTCTTTGAGCAGCTAATAGTTGTTGCGCCCATTGTTCCGCACATAGGCGGCTATATAACCCTTTAATCACAATAGCACCCGACCCCTACCCACGCACACATACACAATCAC
Organism: Mesocentrotus franciscanus; assembly: GCA_037976565.1. Lineage (NCBI taxonomy): Eukaryota > Metazoa > Echinodermata > Echinoidea > Camarodonta > Strongylocentrotidae > Mesocentrotus > Mesocentrotus franciscanus. Next base: position 28,356,620 of record CP137683.1, on the reverse strand, counting down.
CATACTCGGAATAAACTATTGTAATCAATCATTTATGAAAGTAAAATAAAGATGTTTACGCTTAGTGTTTGGATGTCACACTATCTACTGGATAGTCATAACCGTGTACAAAATCAATGTCAAGTGTTAGTGCATATCATTTTGCATTTTCACTTTATTACTTGGCCAAATTACATCCAATGAAAGGGATTTAGTAACATTACTTTGTGGACATATCGGATCATACCAATACATATTTTATTAATCACCCATCACTTTTTGCAATTGTCAACAAAGTTACTAAATCCCTTTAACTTGGATTTTCTCACATTACCTTATCAGTGGGCATATTAGCTCACAATGATGTAGTTACTTGATCCCTTCGATAGTGCGTTTTTTCCATTGTAATTGCTGATTTGCAGAAAATGCGTTCGAATAGAGCTGCGCTCAAATTTGTGAAGATATCGTTGCGTTTAGATCTATTTATTTGTCCATTAAACATATAGTATTGTACTTGTTCTATTCTTATCGATGTTAGTTATTCTATAGCTTTACATAATTATGAGAGGTTTTCACAATTATTGGTGACATCCTATATAATGAAATATTTATTATTAAACACGTATTCGGACTCCTTTTTGCGCAATTTGTCAAGAATTCTGAAAACTTATACATTTGCACGTTATAACCTCGATATGAAGATGGAAAACACGGTACGAGCGCCTGATGATATCGAAATAAAAAGAATATTACTGTACAATAATTATAAAAAGTAAAATTGTTGAGTGTAAATAATGATTTAAAAAAGAAACTGAAGAGGAATCCACAGCGGGGCGGTTGGTGTTGATCGGAGAGACAAATAGCATAATAATAAATAACAATACGTCCAACTTTCTCTCTCTCTCTCTCGTTTTCTCAATGTCATTTTCTATCTTCATCTCTCATAGTGTTTTCTGTTCCGCGATTTTTGATGAGATCGCGTTTCGACTTACTCCTAAATAAAATTAGATGATCATAATTATAACGTAGAACCAGATTTGACCCTATCTGAAATATTCATTCAAATATATAACAATCATTGAAAGATAAAGGAATAATACAAATGTGACTTAGTAAAATGTCACAGACGAAAAGATGACATGAGAAATGATTGTTTCTCTCTCTGTATGTCTTAATTTCTCTATATCTCTTGCTCGCTTTCTCAGCGCCATTTTCCATCTTCATCTTTGGTACTGTTTTCCGTCCCAAAGTATTCCTTTCGATCTTGGGATAAATTATTATACCATAACCTCGATATGGAGAAGGAAAACACAGGACGAGCGCCTGATGATTTATATTATAAAAAGTAAAACTTTTAAATGTAAATCTGTGTTGCATCAAAATGATATGAAAAAAATGTTTATTATGCTATGATATTGACGTTACTTATATACGTCGGACATAATACTTTAGCGAAAAGATATAAATAAACCACCAAAAAGTAACTAACAAAAAAATCAGAGCTGGGGTGATTGGAGATTCGGAGAGACAAATATCATAATAATAAATACAGTACAGACTACGTCCATCTTTCTATCCCTCCCGCCCTTCTCTCTCTCTCTCTCTCTCTTTCTCTCTCTCTATCTCTCTCTCTCCCATTGTCTGTATGTATGTCTGTCTTTCTCTCTGTCTTTCTGTCAATGTCGTTTTCCATCCTTATCTTTCATGTTGTTTTCTATTCCGACATTTGCTAGTATGCCGGCATCATTCCTACTAGCTTGAGACAAATTATTATAACATTTCCCTGATAATGTACACAAAATTATACCTTATATTTATTATAGGAAAAGAAAATAGAGAACGAGGGACTGATAATGTCGAAATGAGAAGAATACTACTGTATAAAAATCATAGAAACTAAAAGTTTTGATTTTGAATGTAAATCTTTGTTGCGTCAAAATAAAATGATACGTTCATTTACGATATTTACAGAAATAATATACATCGGACATTATACTTTAGCACGAAAGGGTTATCTAGAAGAAGGTGGACAACATTATAAGAAAAAAGAATAAAACTTTCTCTTTTATTTATAAAAATAAATAGCAGAAATACCCTACCAAAACCGAAGAAATCTTGAAGAGGAAGACAAGAAAAATAAGTATGAAAAGGACACAACAAATTACAAAAAAGGATAGGATTCTAGAGCGGAAGATGATAGGGAAACGTAATAGTTTGTAAGTATTGGCAAATTTTGACAAAGTATATACAAACAAAATGACACAGAAATATTTGAAAGTATTTTAGACCTACGAAAAGATTTATGTCTTAGGCCCCTACAGCTAAGTTACGTAAGAGGAACAATGAACGTGGCCAAGGGTAAAGTTCGTTGTCATGGTTGTAAACTCAACAATAGAAGAACGGAACGGAAGTTACGTAAGAGGAACAATGAACGTGGCCAAGGGTAAAGTTCGTTGTCATAGTTGTAAACTCAACGGAAGGAACGGGTTAACAAAGTTTTATTGACATGATAGGTTGAACGAGAACACAGATGGAGACGAAGACAAATACATTAAAGATACTATGTCCCTTTGCAGCCAACATCAAATTCTGTAGAACTTTGCAGGAATTATGAATATGTCATGTATGTCCTATCTGTGAAATTTAAACGTTAGCAGTGTCCTAATATTCAAATTATGCAAGGAAACCCGTTTACTTGCTAGACTTCACTGTCAGACACTATTGAGTGACTGACTGGCTTTTTCATCTTTGGTAATAACATACATAAAATGAGCTGTAAAGGGTACATGAGCATTTGTCTACATCAATAACCCACTTCTTGTAATGGCCAAAATTAAACTGATTGAATCTTTGCGCAGCATAAAACGTACGACCATTCGGTACAATGGTCTGAAAAATCAGACTATTACTTACTGGCTCTATAGCTCCTAAGTCGATTCGACAACTAATAGTCGTTATTTTCCCACTTAACGACATTTTCAAGCCCCCCTTTTTTTAGGGAAGTTCTAAATTAGTATTGTCTTTCAAATGCCATTGGAATTTAACCTTTTCATTTTTTGGGCCTGCAAATGGGACATAGTACCTTTAAATTCTTACGTTGTTTGCACTTCTTTCTTTATTGTTTCGTAACATATAATGAATCACTATATTTTCAATATCATTTATTTTCGAATAAATAAAAGACTACCAAGACTTGACGGCGATTAACTCCTTATTAGCCACACCCTTTCAAAAAAACACTAGAACGCGATGCGGAAATAAAACACACTGAAGCACAATTCCAATTTCACGAAAATCCTGACGTATTCAGAGAGGGAGGGGGAGGAGGGAGAGATGATTGTGATGAATTATGATTTTGTTCTAATCTCTGTCATTCATTTAGCTCTTTCCATTACAAACAAAACAAATCAAATATGCGTACAAAAATTCAATAAATATTTTATTGATACAGCAACCTCATATCAAAATAGGGTTCTAAGAGATGTATAGATAGAAAAAAAATTAACAAAATTAAGCGGGAGGCAAAAACTAAAACAAAATGAATATTTCAAATTATGAGAAACGAAGTCGAAAACATTCAAAGTAAATATTATTTTTTTTCGAGAATAAAACAATGTTCATCTCAAAATTCATTTCCCAAATAGTCCTATATTTGATTTGCACATTTAAAAGAAAGGGCATTTAGTGTAGATCATGACATAATGTTGGTCAGAATATAGTTACAAAATGTGTCGAAAACCCATGTAAAACGATGGCTTAGGCCTATTATGTATGGCTCGGTTGATAATCGGCCGAGCTTTAGCAGACGACAATCATTGACAATGGGGAAATGAATGGAGGTATCGACCGATCTGCGCGTGCGGCGGTGCTTACGCAATTTGTATTGTGAGTGTATTAAAAAGGAAAGACGTGAAGCTTCAGCAAAATAAGACGGCAATTTCCCTCCAAAAAAACAGACCTTATTTTTTGTATTGATGAACAAAACTTATATTTTTAGAAAGAAAAAAGTCTGATCTTTAATTTTTACATTTACTAAAAATCACGAAAATGACTGAATGAGGCGCAATGAGCAATGAAAATAGAAAGCACCGCCAAATTTTCAATTACTGGCGATGTAACCGAAATCGCTCCGTCACAGATTTACACGACGAGAACGTGGACTGCCACGTGTGCCATTCTTTCAAGGCACTGGCCCGTGCCCGGCATTGCCTTAAAAGGACGTCACATTACCTTAAAAGGATGTCACCGTGGCAGTCCACGTTCTCGTCGTGTAAAATCTAAAAGCCCCTATTCGCCGTGAGTGGGCTCGCTCTCAAAGGGTTATGCTATTTTTTTTCACTTTCTCTTATAATGTTGTCCACCTTCTTTAGCTAACCCTTTGTGCTAAAGTGTATAATGCCCGATGTATATTATTTCTGTCAATAACATATAATGAACGTATCATTTTATTTTGATGCAACAGAGATTTACATTCCAAATCAAAACTTTTACTCTCTATAATTTGTGTACAGTAACATTCTTCCCATTTCGACATTATCAGCCGCCCGTTCTCTATTTTCGTCCCCTATAATAAGTATAAGGTATAATGGGTAAATCATCAGGGATATGTTATAATAATTTATCTCAAGGAAGGAATGATGCCGGCATACAAGCAAATGGTGGAATATAAAACAACATGAAAGATGTAGATGTAAAACGACATTGACAGAAAGACAGATAGAAAGACAAACAGAGAGTGGAAGAGAGGGAGAGAGAGGGCGGGAGAGATAGAAAGTTGGACGTAGTCTGTACTGTATTTATTATTATGATATTTGTCTCTCCGATCACCCCCCACACAGCTCTGATGTTTTTCTTTAGTTAATTTCTTTTTGTTTGTTTATATCTGTCCGACGTAAATAAGTACCGTCAATATAGCATAATAAACCTTTTTTCTTCTTCATATCATTTTGATGCAACAGAGATTTACATTCAAAAGTTTTGCTGTTTATAATTATTGTACAGTAATATTCTTCTCATTTTGAAATCATTAGGCGCTCGCTCTGTTTTTTCCTTCACCATATCGAGGTTATGGTATAATAATTTATCTCAAGATCGACAGAAATACTTTCGGAATAAAAGCAAATAACGGAATGGAAAACAGTACCAAAGATTAAGATGGAAAATGGCGCTGAGAAAGCGAGTAAGAAAGAGAGAGAGAGAGAGAAAGAGACATACAGAGAGAGAAAAACGTGGAAACGAGATCTCATTAAAAATCGCGGAACAGAAAACACTATAAGAGATGAAGATTGAAAACGACATTGAGAAAACGAGAGAGAGAAAGTTGGGCGTATTGTCATTTATTATTATGCTATTTATCTCTCCGATCAACCCCCACCCGTTCTGGTTTCCTCTTTAGTTTTCATTTATCATGATTTACGTTCAGAAAGAGTTTACAATTTTGTTAATGACAGAATTAACGTAACTTGATCAAAATCGGTTCAGAAACAGCTGAAATATCAAAAAATACATCCGTTCAGATTTTCGTCGATTCATATCTATATACTAACTTGGGGGAGGGTATAGAAGAGTGTTAAAAAAGTCACTTTAGAAATATGGTTATTATTACCATTAGTATTTTTATTCTGCATTTTAGAAAGATTTTCCTTTACTGATCATGACGCACCGTGAGTTCACTGATTACTAAAAAAGGTCAAACTCTCCCGTCTGACTATTGCAAAGAACGGCATGAGAGGAAAAGACACGACGCAAAAAGAATACATCGAGTTTTATTTTAATACAATATGGGTTGTTAATTAGAACCAAGTGAAGGGAGGAGAACAAAAACAGGATTTGACTGACAAAATATAAATTGTTCCAAGCTCAGGCTGTGGCGATATGCAACGCGTAGCGTGAATAATGGCGGGAGAGAATGATAATTTCTTTGTCCATTACGACGCTAGAATAATATCGCGACGTGGGAATTATACAAATACGTTGATAATCATTCAAAATACAAACATAAACAAGCGTCCCAAACAGTAATTAATTTGCCGACTATAACCGCATACATGTATTCAGTCACATCATTCGTCTTTTATTTTTTGTTGTTGGGGACAATCAAGCTGGCAATTAAACAACCATTCATCGTACACATGCAGTCATCTTTATTTCACATTTCTTACAGTCGTCACAAATATTAAAAGGAGGCGTATTAAACCAAAAAAATAAAAAAATCATGATTTATTCTGATCAAGATGAACGAGTGTGTTGATTGCCCCCAAAACAAAAACGCTCCCACCAGACAAGTTCAGGCTGTGCTGTAGCAATGTACATCGCAAAGCTTCCACAATGATTGAAAGATAATACCCCGCCCGTTACGACGCAAAACGGCGCGGGAAGAATAGATCGCGACGCGAGAAGAATACATCAAGTTTTTACAAACAATGGGATGTTTATCAGAACGAGAACAGGAGGAGGGGAAGACAGGATTTGACTGACAAATACACTCTGTATAGCAAGTTTAAGCTGTACCGCGGCGTTAATGTGCATCGCGCATCATGAGCGAGAACAATGACGGGAGAGATAATCTTCCATCGCCTGGTAGGACGCGAAAGGGCGCAAGAAGAATAGAGCGGGTTTATACCAACAATAGACAGTTTCTTTTCATATGCAAGAATCAGGCGAGGGTGACTATCGCGCCCCTTCGCGCCCTTTCGCGCCTGAATGCGTCTCTTGAAAACCGACCGTTCTATTCATCGCGCCCCGACGCGTCGGGGCACAGTCGCAACTTTGGAAGGCTCCCCTTATAAGACATGTGTTTCATGCTTTCAGACATGGTTTTAAATCAGACATTTCATTATGAATATTACGTTCGAAATATGGTTTATAAGACAACGACAGCAACGTAAATTTCGTGTTCAATTAAATCGAACTGTTAGTTATAATAGAATAATTATAACGCGAAATATGACATCAATTCTGCAGTGTTATTTCGTTATACTCCAGCCATTACAAAGGCCTTGTTTCATAAAAACTTGTTATCAATAACAAGTAACAATAGCTGTTATAAGCTAATGAAATCGTCGCATTTGATTGGCTGAGAGAATTATTGTCATAGAAATTTAGCACTTGTTATTGGTAACAAGTTATACGAAACAGGGCCCAGGTACCACGTTCACCCGAGTACTAGAGAGGAAGGAATATGTGGCAAAACACCCCCCCCCCCTCACTCCGGGGTCGGAGGGACCGCATTCGTGTTCCCAAAATCTCCGGTAAAGGGGTACTTTTCGCGCGACAAAGTCTGACCCGAGAATTGTATTAAAAAAAGGGGGTGTATTTGACTTTTCACCCGGAGATTTCTTTAAAAAAGGGGGTGTTTTTACTTTTTGTCTCTTTGGATTCCTGAGAAATTTAAAAAGGGAGTCATAAAATATCTTGAATATTATAGAACGGGGGGTACATTGAGCAGTGTTCCAGATTTAAGGGGGTCTTCAAGGCAGGAAAAGCCCGCGCAAACCCGCGAAAGGGGGGTTCAGAAATTTTGGCAGTCCTCAGATAGGGGGTGTTTTCAATGAGAGGGAACAAGCATACGCGTACCCTAAATAACACTCAGTGGGGTGGGGCCGGGCAAAACACAGGACCTCTGGTATGAGAGCCAAGAGCCTTGATCAATGTACATGTACCACAGTGCTCCTATGGTGGATCGCAACGTCTCTTGGTGGCTCTTGGCTGACTGTGGCTGCTTTTAATTAGTGGGACCCAATGTTTGGAGGCCCTTGTGGGCCAAAGACGGGCCTCGATCTTCTAGTACATCTTTGGAAGATTGTACTCTCTTGATGCAGATACATGGAATTCTCTTTTTGATGAGTCATAATTTTAGGGAACACTTCCTTTAGAACTGAATCCACTCCCAAAATTAGTGGATTCCAGTCCAAATATTGGTTGAATTACTCTTTATAAAGTGGCTTTCCACGCCAGTGAAGTGATCCATAATATGAACTTCCCCAGAAAGTTGATTTCATTTCCTAAAGAGTAAAGGACACTCGAACGAACCGTGTAGGTCCTGGATGAACTATGACATCTCTAGAATGAGACGTCCACTAAAAAACTATGAAATTATAAAATTGTTTTAAAGCGGGACTGCACTACCTGTAGCTACTTGCGCCAGTGGCGGATCCAGGGGGGGGGCCGGGGGACCCTGGCGCCCAAGGGGGGGTGGCGGTGGAAAAAAAAATAACCCTTCCCGTAGGGAAAAAAATTTTTCGGGTGCCAAAAAAATTGAGCTCACGACCCTGCTCACTACCCCCACTGAGCGAAAAATCGACCGGCACGATTTTCAATTTTCGCACGAAGTGGGCCCCTTTTTAGGCCCCCTCCCTTGCCGCCGGCTGGATCCGCCCCTGACTTGCGCCCTCTATATAGCAAACAATGCCTAAGCGGTACCCATTGGTCCCCCATGATCCTCTTTTTCTTATGTTAATTGAGAGCCGAGCTGATGAGATAACCACCTGTCAGTAACCACGCTGGGGGGTCTAAACCCTCCTGGCCAAACTAGTGCAGACGGGCTTTAAGATCTAGCTACTGACTCGTAGGATGGGGCTGCTATTGTCTCATCTCGAATGTTTGTAGGTTGAATATTAAATGTTGGATCCAAAGCTTCGTCATAGGACGGAGGCGCAGTTCTGTCGTCACGCGGCGGCGACGGCGGTGGAGCTGTTGGCGTACTTTGCGAAAATGACGGAGGCGGACGATCAGATGTGACGTCACCATACGCTGGAGGCGGCTCTGGGTGTGGCTCTGAGGGCGCTGATGGCGTAGCTCGTGATTGACCATCCGTTCCCGTTTCGGCTAGCGGAGGCCAATTTAATGGTTCTTGAGTTTCAGGATCGTTGGATGATGCACTTTCCGTTCCTTCCTGTCGCCTTTTGCACAGGCCTACACACCTTAGACAGCATACCTGGATTGAAAGCCCTAAAACGCATACCCATTCGTATATCCACCTGCAGAATCGACACGGTGTGTCGATTATGCAGCTACACAATCGAAGCAGCAAATCGCCTAAGCAGTGCAAAAAACTTTCCCACCACGCCGTCTCCTGCCCCGCAGCAAGCAGTGATGGCGATGAAGAAAAGCACACTGAGCACACTTTTGAGTACGGTATTAGATGATCCAACCACTTCTTCTCCATCGTCGCCGTTTGTAGGCGCAGGAGAGTCTATCCCACCCGAAACATCTGTAATGTTAAGACAAATTAGCAGGGCATGTTAATAAATGAAATTAAATAGACAAACAAGTTAACATGTCTATAACTGTATAATATGCTAATGCAGATACAATGGAAGAGTAATCTTATTACCAAACACAACATATAGTGGTTATCCAATTGGGAACAGGGAGGTGTTTCACAAAGACTAAGATCGACTTTAAGTTGGACTTAACTATGGCAGGCCGTTCATGCCACTGTTTGCTCTCACCATTTACTGGCATTAGTCTCTCAAAGGACATACAAATCATGGTCACAAATCATGGTCTCAAATCTACAGAATTTACCTTTTTTGATTGTTCATTATTGAAGGAAAAAATATTATCTAAAGATCATGATGGTGAGAGCAATCAATAGCATAAATGGCCTGCCATTATTAAGTCCAACTTAAAGTTGATCTTAGTCTTTGTGGAACACTCCCCAGGTATGCTAAAAGCTTTGTTTCACAAAAGAAAGTTGAGGGGTAAAATTTACCCAATATTGGGTAGAAAGGGAAAATGCATGTGTTCTTTCTACCAATGTGTGTTTAATGGTTCCACAACTTTAGTGTGTTTGTAGCATGTTTTCTACGTTATCGATAACGAATTTCCTAAAGGTCATCAATTTTCCATATCTTTTTTGTGAAATTCATTACGTTTTATTTACTACTTAACTACTTAGACACATGACATAAATATATTTGAAGTAGAAATATATTTGTATATTGCAAAATATGTTTGTATTATGATCGTTTTGAAAATGGTAATGAGTGATCGAAAGAAGATTTAAATCCTGTCTATAACACACCACAATGGGTTGTAGGCAAGTCCTAGGTAAGTGGTAATCTGTCCGATTATGTTACTAAGCATTGTGAAGTTACGAACATAGATGGACATCAGTTATATCCTATTACTTCATATTTGGTCTGTTTCAAGTTCTAGCAGGGCTATCAACTGGATACAATTATTATTATCATTGGATATTAAAAAAAAGAATCTTAGATGTGGTGTGTGACTTTGGGACAAACTTGCTTGAATTTGCCCAAATTTCAGATATTCGATTTGAATTGTATTGCCCACTTCCAAAGTATTACATTTGTATATACTACCTTGTTTGTTTTGATGTTGTTGTTGTTGTTGTCGTCGTCGTTTTTGTAATAGGAAAATTGTAAAAATGTAGATCACTTTGAGAGAAAACTGAAAACATATTTAATGACGAGAGTTTTTTAAAGCACTTTCAGAGTATTTTGTATTACATTTAATCTGTTCATTGTAAGCGCCTTGACCACCATGGTGGATATGCCGCGCATTATAAATGTATGCAATATCATTATTGTTTTCAGGTGCAATTACCAAATGAAGTGAGGATTTCTTGTTATTTTCGGAAAGATCGGAATGAGGAAATTACAACATATTCAGAACAAACCATTATTCTTGCAGATAAAGTCGAGTCTAGAATCTAGACAGTTTGAGACGTTCCATCTTCCATTCCTATCCATGTCAATCACGGAACAACCAAGTGTGCTTAACGTCTCATATCTAAAGCTGTACAAATACATAATAAAGAAAATACAATTCGTCATTCTTCACTGTCGTCAACAGTATATATTCGCTCTAAGAATATGTAAAACATGATTAGAGTCTCAGAAAAAATGGAGAATAAGAGACATATAAAAACCGATCCTATCTACTATATTAGACTAGGTACATAAATATATATAAACGAACAGATAGGGAAATGTGTATTCCATAAACGGATAATTTCACCTGCAATGTATTATATGACATTGTTAGCTAAAAAGTGTAATATATATAACTCTCTAAGAAGACAAGAGTGAATGTTCACTCTATTTTTACTCCCGGAGTCATGTCAGTGATCACTTGTTTAGGAGTAAATATCGATTGATTTTCGAGTTCTCTCTAAGAAGAAAAAAGTGAAAGTTCACTCTATTTTCACCACATTTTCACTCTCCAGAGGAGTCACGTTAGTGATCACTCGATATTTTAGAGAGTATATATATATATATATATTTTTTTTTTTTCTTCTTCTAATGCATGGAGAGGCCTCTGATTCTATAGAAATGAATCCAAACTAAGCAATGGAATGTGATCGTACGAGGGAAATATCATTTCAGTGATTCCACTTGAAAAAATACTCTCCGAATGTACTGGAGTGGAAATCCACTTGTTGGAGTGGAAATATGGATCACTTTGTTTGGAGTGGAATCCAGGCACAACATATTTAAATCCACTCTCAAGAGAGTGATTCAATCACAATTTTAGAGTGGATTCTACAATAATTTGGAGTGGATTCAACTCCGAAGAACGTGGTCCCTGATACGCCTCCTATAAGAGTGAATTTCCACTCCTCTGCATTAAAGATAAACTTGAGTTCTGGTGAATATAGTAAATAAATTCTCACAGAATCCAACGAAACTGACACTGAATGTTCAAGATTACAAATAAATGACATGTGCCAAACTATTTTGTTAGAAAATGTATAGTGGCTGAATAATGAGCATAGAAAGATAAGGAAATCAAGGTAAGTAGGCCCGACACCATGTAATACATGAGAAGTAAACACTAAATTACACACATCAACTTACTCATTGTAAAAAGTCTGAGAACTTGCCCCATCTAACCAGCGTCCTGTCGAGTCCATTCCTATCCATGCTAAAGATGTCAGATTCCGAATGATTCTAAAGGAGAATATAGTATACAAATATACACTGTCTTGAGAGGTTCTGGTTAAAACTATGCGCAAGAGGTCCAATAGTACTATTTGCTGAGGGGCGCAGCCCCGAAGCAAATGGTACTTTTGGAGTCACCGAGGCCCATAGTTTTAACCAGTACCTCGAATAGAAGGCATGGTATATTTGTTTTATATCCTGCATCAAAAATTTATTTTATAACAAACAAAACAAAACAAAAAAAAAACATTTTTGGGACAAAACAAAATTTAGAACAAGAAAAATGTCAATTTTTATCTTAACAGATTTAGAATATTTTGTTTTCATTAAATTAAGATTTGAAGAAAAAAATCAATTCCAAAAAAAAAACAAAAAAAACAAAAATTTCAACTCCCAAATAGTACTCCCAAATAGTACTCTCATATAGTACTTTCTAAAAATAGTTCAAATATTTCTGGTCATGTGACGAGCTCTCAACCAATCAAAATCCAACAAATTTTTGATGCAGGATATAATATAGTATAGTACAAAAAACATATAAAGATCCCAACAAATATTTATTTTTATTGATTTATTTTATCTTTATTCGTTCTTTGTTATGATTGATGTTTAATGAGATAAGTTTAAAGGTACCATTTGCAGGCCAAAAAAATGAAAAGGTTAAATTCCAACGGCATTTGAAAGATAATACTAATTTAGAACTTCCCTAAAAAAGGGGGGCTTGAAAATGTCTTTAAGTGGGAAAATAACGACTATTAGTTGTCGAATCGACTTAAGAGCTATAGAGCCAGTAAGTAATAGTCTGATTTTCAGACCATTGTACCGAATGGTCGTACGTTTTATGCTGCGCAAAGATTCAATCAGTTTAATTTTGGCCATTACAAGAAGTGGGTTATTGATGTAGACAAATGCTCATGTACCCTTTACAGCTCATTTTATGTATGTTATTACCAAAGAAGAAAAAGCCAGTCAGTCACTCAATAGTGTCTGACAGTGAAGTCTAGCAAGTAAACGGGTTTCCTTGCATAATTATGACTATTAGGACACTGCTGACGTTAAAATTTCACAGATAGGACATACATGACATATTCATAATTCCTGCAAAGTTCTACAGAATTTGATGTTGGCTGCAAAAGGGACATAGTATCTTTAAAAGTATTCAAATTAACTGGTATAATGATGAATTCAAACTTTTACGATTTCAGTAATCGCAAACTTGAAGGATTTTTTATATCAGTGTATATAACCTGATTACGGTCCATATATGTATGTTAGCAATATAAAGACTTACACTCCGTCGTCAATAGTTATTCATATTACTATTACTACTGTTGCTGCAGCTGCTACTACTACTATACTACTACTATTCTACCACTACCACCACTACCACTACTACTACTACTACTACTACTACTACTACTACTACTACTACTACTACTCCTCCTCCTCCCCATCCTCCTCCTCCCCTCCTCCCCTCCTCCTCCTCCTCCCCCTCCTCCTCACCTCCTACTCTTCTTCCTCCTCCTCCTCCTCCTCCTCCTCCTCCTCCTCCTCCTCCCTCCTCCCCTCCTCCTCCTCCTCCCCTCCTCCCCCTCCTCCTCCTCCTCCCCTCCTACTCTTCTTCCTCCTCCCCTCCTCCTCCTCCCCTCCTCCCCTCCTCCTCCTCCTCCTCCTCCTCCTCCTCCTCCTCCTCCTCCCCTCCTACTCTTCTACTTCCTCTACCCCTCCTCCTCCTCCCCTCCTCCTCCTCCCCTCCTCCCCTCCTCCTCCTCCTCCCCCTCCTCCTCCTCCTCCTCCCCTCCTACTCTTCTCTCTCTTCTTCTCCCTCCGCTCCTCCTCCTCCTCCTCCCCTCCTCCTCCCCTCCTCATCCTCCCCTCCTCCTCCTCCCCTCCTACTCTTTCCCCTCCGCTCCTCCTCCTCCTCTTCCTCCCACTTCTCCTCACCCTGTCTCTCTTCCCCTCCTCCTTGTCCTTCCAATATTACATACATTCCCCCTCTTACGCCTACTAATGTTACTTGTCGAAGCTCCCAGCAGAAAAAAAAAAAAAAAACCGTTGAACATCATCTTACCTACAAGAAAGTCATTCTCCTGTCTGTTCACTATGGATGTCAAGAAACCACCATCAAAGCCACATTGCGACCCTGCGAGTTGCCATGACAACGGTTCCTTATGGAGTTTGTAGCAGTATCCCAGTCGGCCAATCCAACCACTAGGACAGGACGCTTTCGAAATATAGTAGAAAGGACAAAAAAAAGGAAGGCAAAATAAAAATCTGATTGTAGAAACTCACTGATCTTCTGTGGTAAAGTCAGAGATCGAACAGTCATAATTGAGGAATGAATAAAGCTGAATGAATTCATACCATATTTCTATCATAGTGTACTTGTATGTAGGGTCCCGGTTACAAGCAGTCTTGCTTCTCAGGGGCCCTGGCCATTATTACTTGTTTATGTTGTTCTTTGATATTATTCTTCCATTGTATTGATGTTTTTGTATATTTTGTTGTTTTGTTGAAATAAATCATTATCCCTAAAATTACCAATCTTTGCGACATTTTAAACTGTACAAAAATTTGAATAAAACTTTATATATTCACGACATTGATAAGCCATTACCAAACAGCATCTGGGTAATTAATCATTTTCAATTTTAATCAAGCAGTAATATTGTAACGCTAATAACATATCGAATTTTGAGAAGGACTGGTGTCTGTACTATGGTTACTATGGTTACGCCCGCCACTCATGATACCGGATACAATCCTCCTGCGATCCGACTTTAAAGAAATGGCAATTATGATAGATTTCGAAATCTAAACCGACATTATCTTCTTTTTTTCAGGTTCTAAATAATGATAAGAATACTAATAACCGGAATTGTAGTGCATTTAAGCCTTCCAGTCAGAATAAAAGCCGTACGGTATCGGCTTCCAACCGTAGACAATCGCACGACTGGTCTGATGTCACTACGATTCTCATCCGATTTAGCTATTCTTCCTCCAAGGAAGCTTGAAATCCTTTGGAATTTTTATTCGCTTAATCATAATGATTATTCAGATCCTTGATCATCAAGATTTTACATGAGCGAATATTCGTATCAAATGCTATTGCTAATTCTTCAAAAATTGGATCGTAGTCAGATCGTATAGAGTGCGGTCGGGCTTTACATACCTTGACAATGAAAGGCCGGAGCTAGTGTTAGTATAATGCATGCAAGAAGGAAGGGTGTCCAAGGAACCTAAACATTAGAAATAAAGGTAACAAAGTTAACTTGACGACAGGGGTGATAATGGATATGATATAATTGAAAAAAAGACCCCACACAAATAAACTATGAGTTCTTATAGTTGTATACAACCTTATTTCATTATTAGATTTTTGACAGGTCTAAACGCCCTGCATGCCTATTGTAATTGCGTTACTATTAATCATATTCGTATGTGAAGTTTGTTGTTGCTAGATCGATTGGATTTGTTGTGTATAGGCGTGCATGGCCCAACTCATTATCGAACATCTCGTAAATGTTTCACACTCGATTGTTTAGATGTCCTTCGATCTCCATAGTGATAATAATGATAGGAGGAATCATGATAAAATGATGATGGTAATGATGGTAACGATGACGATGATGGTGATGATGATGATGATCGATGGGGATGTATACTACTGCTACTACTACTACTACTACTACTACTACTACTACTACTACTACTACTACTACTACTACTACTTCTACTTCTACTACTACTACTATAATTATATGGCGTAGTTAACTAAGGATATTATCTTTTTGCATGCCCTGCGATCATTCCTACCCGGTGCATTGCCTGGTTACCATGGTAACCAGGCAATACACCTATGTCAATGATTTGAGAGAAACATTACCACAGGTCATCCTATGAACATGTCGGCAAAAATTCATACCAGCGATAGACTTAAATTGAAAATACATAATTATCATACACAGGGGCGGATCCAGCCGGCGGCAAGGGAGGGGGCCTAAAAAGGGGCCCACTTCGTGCGAAAATTTGAAAATCGTGCCGGTCGATTTTTCGCACAGTGGGGGTAGTGAGCACAATTTTTTTCCCTACGGGAAGGGTGATTTTTTTTTCCACCGCCACCCCTTGGGCGCCAGGAGGGGCCCATCTTCTTTTTTTTTTTTAAAGGGTGTTTTTACCTGTTTTTTCCTTGGGAGGGCCCGGGCCCCGGCCCCTGGATCCGCCACTGATCATACATATCATATCCACAACGAGCACTCATCACGCCTTTGCTTAACTACCTGAATGGAGATTGCAACAATATATCGTCGTCCCTCCATACTTCCATCCATATCGCAAGCACAATGAGAAAGCACAGGCAAAAAGGCACAGTGGCTGAGAGAAATTTCAGCTACCAAATCAGCTAATAGTTATTTTCATGACAGTCCATTGTCCAGTGTCGTTCCTAGCTGAAAGAGCTTGAGAGTGTAGGCCTATATACACAAGCCTGATAGTTTGTCATGGCTGCTGTCTTTGCTGTAAAATGAAGGTTGGTTTTACGCATCCACACTGATGAGAACCGATATTACACGCATGAGTAAAGCGTCAATATAAATATGGAGGCACTGTTGAGTTCATGAGCAAAATGGGATCAAATTGTTCCCCTTTTGAATCTATATCTCATTGTTATATTCCGATAATGGCTTCAAAATCCAACGACGCGCCACGCTGTATCCGCAACGCGCTTAACATGTATTCCAACACATTCAGCATGCAAGCACGAACCACCTTTCAGACTTTTCAGCGCTTGGTATTATTTGCACAATGCCTACCAGTTTTGTACTTTCTATTAAGTCGCACTTGAGTCATAATCATAAATCATGGGAGGAAAAAAATGCCCCCCGTACTTGCATGTTTGCCCTGTAGTAATATTTGCAAAGCCCTATTTTTAGCAACACGTCATTACCAATTTACCACGCAGCACCTTGGAAGAGCTTTTTTTCCCCTCTCAAGTTGATAAATAGCATATCACATTGTGATTTCTACTTTCATGTATGAATGCATTGCTCGTACCAGTTATTTTCAAAGACTATATCAATCACAATACATATCATTCTGGGCCTATAACTTACACGTGCTGCCTCTACCTATCGCCCCTCCATATTTCAATTTTCTCTTTCATTCAATCTTTTCTTTTCAAATCAACACTCCAAGCAAACTCGTAGATATGAGATACTTATCTTCTTTTCTTATATTTGGCGATAGAATTCATCTTTGTTTCTTAGTACCATTTATTTTGTGTTAAACTTGTAAAATTCCATCATGTGTATATACTATGAAATGGTAAACTGAAACTGAAACTGCAAAGTGAAACTGAAACATGTAAAGGGGCATTGCTATAATGTTTTGTATGATGTATGATCAAAATTGCCTAAAGGCCGCCCAAATTTTCCACTAAGCAATGAAATTTGATCTAACAGTAATTTGTGTCTTTACTTAGGTCGAGGCATACATGTACATGAAGCCTCTTTAAATCATATCATTAATCATCTCTACAAAAAAAAAATGACTTTCAGACAAAATAGTAACAATTGTACCTTAATCTGTCTATAAATTTAACTGATGCAGAGAAAAAAACAATTTTAATGGAAAGGGGTTGGAGGGGGGTTGTCGGACAAATTTGCCAACAAATTAGTCGAATATTTCAAACGAGCAGAACAACTTCTCATTAATAATATATTCGCCGACATACGTTTCTCTTTTTTGCGGCAAGTATACTGGCGCCATACTACTGTGTGAAAGGCGGCTAGGCCATGATTAGTATAAAGCCCCTTATTTGTTTATTCAGATAATCTCCTCAAAATCAAGGATCAATCTGCTGTAGCAGGATACTTACAATACCAGTCTCTATCATGTTTATTGCTGCACTCTCACATAGTAGCATGGTTTCATCCACCGAGGGGCCCTGGTATCAATGAAGGCAGTGGCATAGCTACGTACAGGGGGCACAGGGGCACGGGGCACGGGCCCCAAATCAAATAACGAAAAGGGGGAAAGAGAACAAGGGGGAGTTTATACGAAAAAGGACCCCCGCCCTAATCAGAGGCATTGTATATATTAAGTTTTAGCGTTGAGGGTGGGTTATTTTCTCAGCGGATTGGGCGACACTGAAACAGTCTAGGCAGTTGACTATGAATGAGAGAGAGAGAGAGAGAGAGAGAGAGGAGAGGCAGAGAGACAGAGACAGAGAGAGAGGGAGACAGACAGACAGACAGAAAAAGGGTGTGAGAAAGTAAAAAAAGACGGAAATACCGTCAATCTTAATGAATGATTTTCATGCATAGGCACCAGCAAACGTCATTGAGGGTTTCATCGGCATTATAATCATCTCCTCCTGATGACAAAAATTGGCCCACAGGCTTTAAGGGAAGAATGACCCCAATTTTTAGGGGCGGCTGATGACCCAATCCCGACTAGATTTTTCTTCAGTTTTCCTGTTTTGCAATGTCTAGTCATACTTCCTACTGACAGCGATTGGTGCATGGTGTAATTGGTGTGAGATCGACCCGACTTTGGGGTCTGTTTCGGGGGCTCACAGTCTCTAAGTCTAAACCTGGCCGACGTATCAAAGACATTATATAACAGACTGTCATTATATTAAAGGCTTTACTTTCATTGTAAATTTCTAGAGATTCCATGGCAATTCACAACCAGAACTAAAGAGTACCAATAGCACTTTCAGGTTGAAATATAGTATAAATAGTACATATAGAAATCACCGGTTTTTATAATCAATGATTAATTAAAGGGGAAGTCCACCCTGATAATTATCTGGTATTATTAAGCAGAAAAACGAGAGAAACAAATTAATGAAAGTTTGGGCAATATCCGATTAATAACAGGAGTTATGAATTTTTTAAAGTTGTCATCAGTGAAAAACAATTGCCAACACTATCTCGTAAAGTATCCTGCAAGGTCCTCTCAAATTTGCTCTGTACCGAAAATGTCACAGAATTTCTTATTCTTTTTTTTTTTGGCCTCCCATATGAATTTCACTCAAATACAATCAGAAATAAAACACAACAGATTAAAGATGAAACAAAACAATGAGTTTATTTCATATGATTCAATTTTATTTACCCAAAACTAACTTTTCAAACATTTTACGGAATCGTAATCTGTCATTCAAACCACATTTTGTAAATTTGAATTAATACCTGAGGGCCATATGACAATGCTGTGATACATTTCACCACAAGTTCAATTTCATAGATTTTATTTTTACATACATGTACAAATATATCAGTATAAATTGAAATTTTGAATACACCTGAGATCTACCATCATGCAAAATATTTACAATTTTATTGATTTTTTCTCCTTCATATCTCTGAAATTGTGTCTGTTTTGTTTGTGTAAGGGTAAAATCCAGCTTTGCAGGTACTGTTCCATACAAAAATGATTCAAAAGTATTTGGGTAGTAAAATAAAAAGTCAAGGAAATCACAAATTGTTATTGCAGAAGGAAATAAAGCCTAAAGTTAGGTGGCAGTTGTCTTTAAAAACATCTCAACTTAGATATTAATGCAAGTCTCACACTGCATATACTACATGCATTTGCCAATAAGAATACAGAAATACAAGATTCATTGAATGAATGAATGACCTTGCTTAACAGTTTCCAATAAATTTTCCAAAATCCAAAATCTCAGATGAGTAACAATTGAAAACCTGGGAAGGGGGTGGTGTGATTAATACCTTCAAATACCTCTCAACCGGGATTATATTGACAACAGATCACTTAGTTATTCTCCACATAAACAAATAGAAGATGGTACGTCTTTATGAACTTATATTCAATGTGTCATAATACCTCATATTTTACCAGGTTTCTCATACAAATTTAAATATTTTATAGACAGTAATTGAAGTTTGTGGAACTATAAGAAGAGTGAACCTAAAAAGTGAAATGTTTACAGCTAAAAAAAAACTTCAACTTTAAAATATAATGATTGCTGAGTGATACCCAGCTATACCCATTTGTACATTGCTATACTTTTCTTTGAAATAAAGAAAAATTACGACAGGGATACCAATTGGTATAACCAAATATGCTTTAAAGAGACCGTTGAAGCACCAAACGTTCTGTACAATACGGAGCATGAAAAAGCCTGCAATTGACATCCGTGAGCATTGATAATAATCAGAATAAAAGTATGTGGAAACAGATTGATGCTTTTTGTGAGCTTCGCATTTGAACAGAAACTGGGAGGTGATCATGAGGAGGAGGAGGAGGAGGAGGAGAAATAGATGTAGATGTTAAAGGGAGAGAGAGAGAGAGAGAGAGAGAACTAATGTTGCTTTAAACTTCCAATTGGAGTACACAATTACAATTTCACAAAATAAAATGGAATTTTTAACTTCATTCTGAAATAAACACTTCTTAAAATTGGTGGGAGTTCCTAGTCGGTGGGATACAGTTTGCACTCATACCAATAACCATCATCATTTTGTATTTATTTTGAATGATTACTTTCTATACTTACAAAGCATCTGAAATACTGATCAATGTGCAATTTAAGCTCAAGAAGGTATGAGCTGCCAGTTATCCTTGAAAACAGAACGTACTTCAGTGTATGCTTAGAACATTCTCACTAAAGAAAGATGCTTGAAATATTGATGCATGCACATTCAGTTAAGCTTCATGCTAAACGTCTACTCTAAAATAATGTCATCATATATATGTGACAAATGTGCCTGTCAAAATGTACACCTTTCCTGGACAGGTCTGCTATTTCTCAATTGTCACCACTTGTATCTTTAGTTTTAATATTAAAGCTATAAATTAGTTCTTCAAGGAAAGAAAGCATGTTTACTTTATGTAATCCTCTCTATTGAATGCAATTAAAATTCAAGTGACCTCAACTTGAAATGGACATTGAACTAAACTAGATGGTGTACAATAGAGCTTGGATAATGTCCACTTCTAAATACTTATTTTTCTTTCTGATACTATCATTGGTTTATTCTAGCACCAAAACTGAATATCAAATTCCGAGACTTCATTCTTACATCATCTATCCAGGGCAGAAAAAACATCATATATCATAATTAACAATGTCATTTCACTTGATAAACTCTAATGTAGTATTCTTCAAAGGTCTGCTAGTTAAACTGCTAGGTTGCTCACATATAATCTGAATATTTCAGAAATTTGAGTTATCAGAATTGAGTTCATTTTCAGTCATTGTCTTGCAAAAAGTGTGAACATTTCTGTTACTTTCTATTACAACACTGTTGCCTCCTATGCGTTGTTTCAGATGAGATTACTACAAACACGATAGCAACTACTTTTGATAAATCAACTTAATGCAGTTTCAGTAGCCTTGTGCATCACCTATTGAAATGTAAGAACATGACAATGGCATATCACATTATCAAACATTATTTCTACGGTCATACAATAGGGTATTGAAATTGTGCTTGAGTTCATTTTTGTAAATGCTGCCGTGTTTACACATCTTACAAAAACAGCAAAGTAAAAGGGCTAACTACGTGGGGAATCCTTAGAAACAGACTGACTTGGAAAGTTCAGGAAAGGGTGAAAATAATTTGATAAATTATTTGTAATCCCATCAAAGAGAAATAGTTATTCTGGAATGATTGTATTCTTACACACCTTAGGCTGCATTCAATATCAGGGGGGTGTTTCACAAAGACTACGATCGACTTTAAGTTGGACTTAACTATGGCAGGCCATTCATGCCACTGGTTGCTCTCATCATTGGTCTCTCAATTATGATCTTTAAAAAAATGAAAATTCTGTAGATTTGTGACCACGATTTGAACGTCCCTTGAGAGACCAATGCCAGTAAATGGTGAGAGCAAACAGTGGCATAAACGGCCTGCCATAGTTAAGTCCAACTTAAAGTCGATCTTAGTCTTTGTGAAACACCCCCCTAGTCTCATTCATACCAATGCAATCATTGCATAGTACTGTCAAATACATCACATCTTGTTTGAAAGAAAGACTGTGATTGGTTTAGACTATAAAAGGCTATACAATCATGGTTTGATGATCAAGCAGTTTCTAGCTCGGCTAGGAATAAATTTCTTGCTTCTAGTAATGAATTTGAATTTGAATGATGAATATTTAGCACTGCTGTGAAATGCGGATATTGCTGTAATTGTTATTGGCTACTACAGGTACATCTTCAAACATACTGTCAATATTCACAAGTTAACAATGAATTCAGTAACAAATTGGTAAACTATGAATGCATGAATATGTACATGTAAAATATAAAATATGCCACTGTTTATCAACATCAAAAGGGAATACCAAGACAGGTCTTATGCAACATATTTTTCAATCTGATAACATTGTGGTGCATATTTATCACACTGCAGAGGGCAATTTCACGATAGCCAATTCATTATCTCTACAATAGCCTATTTATGTCATCAAATGTGTGAACAACATACTCTAATGTGACTTCATGACACAACCTAACATGGCTGGGATATTGCTCTCTGTTGAATAAGATGTTATGGCAGTATTCAAAGGGTTAATGAAATGAAAGGAGTGTAGAACCGAATCAAACACCACATGAAACAATCAAAATGTCCACTATCAGCCTGATGAGCATTATTTCATTTATACTTCTACATAGATTTCATGCCTTTCTCCCTCTCTACAAATAAATACTAGATGCAACATATGTCCTTGTATAATTTGCTCACATTGTTAAATATTAGATTATAATGATTCTTGTATAGCGTGCAAATCTGTCAGACTTGACACTTCGGGCACTTCACAATTATTACCCCGGCTTTAGCATGGGTGCTATTATGGCGCTCTAGCATTTCAAGGAATTAATTCTTACCAGGTACCCATTTACCTCACCTGGGTCGAGTATGGCAAATGTAGATACATGTCTTGCCAAAGGACATAAGTGCCGCGGCGAGACTCGAACAGCGGACCATGTGATCCACAGTCCGGTGACGTATCCACTGGACCATGACACCTCTACATGTAGTTTTTCACAACCTTTTTCCCTCCACTACAACCCACACGATAATACATACCACTCCCCATTTCACTACAATGGAAGAACCAAGCTCACTAATCTCAAATGCTTATGAAACATAAAGAGTTCCCTTTGCATCAACGCAAAGGCAATTTCCAAATCTGTCAAGTATTTGCCACAGAAATCATGTTTGGATTAAGTTATATGTCATTGTTATGTTCTCACATTTCAAAAAGCTTTTCAAATTGCCCTTAGGTTCATTTCTCGAAAGTCTTTACTATCGTAATATTCACAAGAATACAAACTGCTTAACGCTACGCCCATTAAGCATCTGGGTTTCTTTCTGACATAGAATACGTATGGTGCTTTAAAGAGGTATATCATTTTCTCCTGAAGCTTTATTTGCATCTCACCTTTTTTTTAAATTTCAAATAATGGGAATCATTTTCAAAATTTTAAAATCCAAAGTTCTTGAGACAGTACTCCCTGAAGTTTGCCTTTGATGTTCAAAAGCATAGAGGAAATCACCCAATAATCTGATATCTACTCAAGAATAATAATAATCTGTTCTAGTATAGGGCATAACACATTATGATATAACGTCCCTATGTGCTTCCCAAGAGCTTTGGAAATTATTACAATAGCTTTAGCTCCAGCAGCCGTTTTTCAAGGAATAATCCTACCCAGTACTCATTTACCTCACCTGGGTAGAGTGTGGCAAATGTAGATTAACGTCTTACCACAGGATATTAGTTTTGTGGCAGTGATTCGAACTCTGTACCTTATTCTCAAAAGCCGTTCATTTAAACAAAAACAAAAAACTAAACCTCGATTATATCCACTTTAGTATGCCAGTTTAGTTTCTTATTTGGTTACGAAATATCATATTACTTATAAAATATGTGATTAAAAATCCACATCTTCCAGCCACAGCAATAGTTGAACTCATAATTTTTCCTCTTTTTTTTTTGGTCGAAGACATTATATCATGTTTAGAAATGCCAATTTTTTAATTGTGTTTGCTGGAGAATGTAAATTAGCTGGAACATGTCAATTAGCTGAAATATCAAACTAGCTTGCACTTTACTTTCTCCACCTTTACGTGATATTTTTTTTTTTAGTAGGTTTGAAAAAGGAAACAACATTTCTCTTTTCTATCTCTTATTACATGCTTGCGTAGTTTCTCAGAATAAACTTAATTTTGTTCACTAATAAATTTGTCTGCAACATAATGGCATCGGCAGTGTAAACAGCCTCTGTGCATACACATATATTACCTCACATTTTGGAAGTTGGAATTTCTCCATTTTTTTACCCATTACAATAAAAATACATGCACCATCTCAAATAGATCAATACATATAATGCTGTATAGAAATATATGACATATAAACACAATTCACATCCGAATGGCAGTATTTGGCAGTTATCAAAATATACTTTACAAAATAGACAAGATTATTTACACTTATTGTCTAGCATTCAATACCTCTCATATCTGATAGACCTGCATCTTGTGACCAAAGAAAGAAAGATATTTGTGACACCTACAAACCTCCCTTGATACGATCATTTTGTGATTTAATCGGATGCTAAGAAAGCAATTTTATTGTCTATAGCTTTAAGACTTATCCACCAGGATCACTGTCTAAACCATTATTTTCATGAGCATTTTTTTCAACTGTAGAAGCATCAAGGATTTAACAACACATGAAAAAGTGCATGAACTATAATTGGTTTGTGTAAATCATGGCCAATGAAACACCTTGCAAAAACATTTGCGCTCCTGTCATCCGAGAAAATAGCTGTATGCGCAGATACCGGCTTCAGGCTCATGTAGACATGTCGCGGTGAACAGCTGCTTTTTTGTTTTCCTGTAAATGAATGGCAATCGTGGGCAACAAAGGTCCTATGTGTATTCACTTGGCTCTGTGTTATATGATACAGTAATATGAAGCATATTCATACTTAAAGCCCCATTGCACTACTTATAGCTACTTGCGCACTCTGTATAGCAAACAATGCCTAATTGGTGACCATTGGTCCCCCATGGTCCCCTTTTTCTTATGTTAATTGAGAGCTGATTTGATGAGATACCCACCTGTCAGTGACCATGCAGGGAGGTCTAATCCCTCCTGGCCAAACTAGTGCGGATAGGCTTTAAGTTACATCATAGAAACCTGAGGCTTTACACAGTAACTTGTATATTATGTTTTAGCCAAGGAAGCTACGACACTGAATTGATTAGGAACCCTAGCTTGCCTGCTTCTACCCAATCTTCATTATGACAAATTAATGGAATCATCCTAAATAATCATTTCAAACACAATTTCTCGATTTTACAGTACAGCTCAAAAGAGCCAAGGATTGGGGATAACTCTCTCTCAGGTTACTGTTATTTAGGAGACAGAGTGTAAAACACACACAAGCACATATTGGTAGGAGCATAATTATATAAATCCTGCTTGTGAAACATTTTGAAAATGTCTTCAGAAGAGAAGTGTACATTCACAGCACCTTAGATAGAACATTTGTTCATCCTTTCATCGATTATTCTTAATGATGGGAAATCCGCCCATACTGATCAAGTTATCACTGATGATGTTGGGTATGTAAGACAGTGGTATCCATATGTATTTGGCATCCCAGCCCACTCCGTATCTCGTCTTTGGCCATCGACTGAAGAGGGCGTGCTCCATGGCATCACTCACCAGGTGGAGTTTTGTCGATGTCCGGTTATCAAGCATGTTACAGACGTTTTCCCGCACTGGAGAGGAAATGAAGAATAGAGAAGAGCTTTTAATGAAATGCTAGAATACAAGAAATCTATGACACCATTTTTTGCATAAATTCTTAAAGAAATGTTCATTAAAAAGGCAATGTTCATCTAATCAGGCGTATAGGTTTAAGCATTCAAAACAAATTTATTGACATTTGGTCTAATAATCATTTTTCTACTTATCATTTGATCTAATGACCATTTAGGCTAATAGCCATTTGGTCTATTTTCCATTTGGTTTAATCTCCAATCAATAAGTCTAATACACAGAATTTTAATGATTATGATCAGAGCTGCCAACCTTGTGCGACCAAAAAAAGGAACCATGATGGCAAAAAAAAGGAATTTCAAGCAAAAAAAAGGAATTCATTAAAACAAAACTTAAAACCATGCGCGACACACTTCCAATGCAGAAATGTCCATTCCTCATGCTGTTTTTTCCATACAAGCAGGTATATTTTTTTTTGTTATTTTGGTATTATCGGTATTTCATCTTTTTGAGAATATTATTCTCTTCAAATATGTTTTCAAGTATGCTTTAAATTTAGTTTTCTATTGAATTTGTGATCAAATCAACATTTTAGGGCAGTTGTTTGACGTGTGGTATGTAAAAAAAAAATAATAAAAAATAAAAAATTTAAAAAAAATAAAAAAATAAAAAAAAATTAAAAAAACGTATTTTATGAAGAAAAAACGTACTACCGTAATTTAGAGGAAAAAACGAATGGTTGGCAGCTCTGTATGATGATTATTATTTATGATTAAATGATTATTAGACCACATGGATAGTAAACAAAATGGCATTAGGCAAACTGGGAATTAGACCAACTTGAAATTAGACTAAATTAGCAATAGACCAAATGGGTGGTAGACTTATTGGAGATTAGTCCAAATGACTATTAGTCTAAATGGTCAATAGGTAGATCAAATGATAAGTAGATGGAATGATTATTAGACCATGTGGATAGTAGACAGGCTGTGTGTAGACTATATGGGAATAGACCAATTGGGTAGTAGACACACTGGTCGTAGACCAAATGGCAATAAACCATTCATGAACACCTTTCCTCAAGTAGGAACTTACATTTTTGGAAGCCCTCTTCTATGTATTCTGATTTTCTCTCTGGTTTGAGTCTGTCCCAGGCCTTGTCTAGATTATTTGTGAAGTTGTTTTTACTTGATATCAGTGTCCTGAAGAATCCTGGTTCTATAATCGCTACGTTGATGCCATAGTGAAACATTTTAGCTTCTCTCCTGCAGAGGACACAGAAAAATGAAAGAAGGAAGGGTAAGATTTTGTTTTGATCTAGGCAAATAATATGATGTAATGGTGCATCTATAACGGCTAAGTTGTTCTATAATGGCTATGTTGATGCCGTAGTGAAACATTTTAGCTTCTCTCCTGCATAGAAATAATGAATGAAATGATATGTAAGGTTTTTATTTTGATCTAGGCAAATACTATGATGTGAATATGTGATGGTTCATCTATGATAGCTAATTGGGGCTCCTCTCCTGGATCAAAACAAAGAAAGAAATGAAACAAAGTAAATTGTATTGGTTAGTATTAAATAAAAGCTAGATGGAAGTTCCATATTGGTGATATTGAAGCTATATCTTAAAAACAAATAATTGTATATGGATTTTGAATGAATATTAAGGGGCTAAACCATTATTGTCTAAAATTCATCATATAATAGATTTTAAAATTGGCACAAACAATTGTCAAAATCAACAAACAAATAATTAAAACAATTTAAAAGGTTAAATGAATAGTTCAGTTCCCTAACCTAACCTCTCAAGGTTTGTTTTTCCTGAATAAAAAATACCAAGGATATTCCAGTAATACTTTGATATCACTGACCATAAAAGGTCACCATGGGATACCACACATCCTCAATGATAGAGCATTGTGGTTAAGTGGTTAACTCACCAACTTGAATTGGAATCAACAAGTAAACAATTTGAATCCTTGCCTAGCTATCCAGAAAAGTAATTTCATTGTATTTTAAGCTGGGATTTGTGCACGGAGAAGAAATTCCTGTTACGCGTTTTAAAGCCACAATGGCAGAACATATCTTACAGATAACATGCACAATAACAAATTTGACTCTAGCATATCAAATGCAACAATTTCAGTAGCATGTAACACTTCTTGTATTAAACATGTATGAAATTCTGCCCCAGGTTGTAATGCCCGGATAATATTGAGGCACTATCACTGTGATATGAAGCATAATTCATTTCTAAAAGCAAGGTAGGTATTTGGGGCATCGTTTAACAATGTTAAATCTGAGATGCACGGCCCTACTCCAATAGACTGTAGTGTTATGACAACCATTAGGAAAACGCAAAATTTGGGTTCGATTTCCAATCATAAATATCTTGATAATCAGACAGGCGATCGACTTGTAAAAGTCATGGGGTTCCTGACTGACCTAAGGTTTATAATTATCATTGCAGCATGAGCTAAATCCAGGATTTTGTTTCAGAATCTGAGACAAAGTTACCGGATCCCTTTAAGTGAAACTTTGACCATCTACAACGGTAGTTCTTAAAGGGGGTGTAAACTGACGAGACTACGTGTTTTCCTGTGGCCTGACTCGGGGACCAATCGGGTATAATACCACCATGGAAGACGCGACGGCAGCAATCACGTGCGTGCAACATACAGGAAACCGAAGCATGAGAAGAATTTTGGTCTGTTTCGCGAATGCTGACCATGTAGCGATTAAGTCGCCGACTACCATTCATCAAGTCCATTTGTTTACATGCAGTTGTCCAAAAGGAGACGTAGATGGCGTTCCCCTGTATTTGTCAGTTTACACCCCCTTTAACCCCCCTCCATGGGGATAATTTCTAAACTTTGAAGAGAGTAGGAAATGAAATTAAAATTCTATGTACAGGTGCATAACAGGTGCATAACAGAGTAATCATGTTGCCAAAAACTGCATTGGGGTTGGGGACTAATAGAACTGACAAGGATAAGGTCATGAGGCCAAAAATGTTAACCAGTTACCTAAAGAATATTCATACCTCACTGAATCTGAAAAGGCCTCCACGCCAAACTTAGAGACCGCATAAGCACCGCTAGGCAGAGCAAACCTTCCCTCCATGCTGGCCACGTTGACTATTCTTCCCTTGGCTTTCCTGACAAGCGGTAGGAACGTGACCGACATGTCCATGAGACCGAGGATGTTCACGTCAAGAACTCTTTTGAAGTCCTCTCTCGTATGCCATTCCTGGAGGCCGCATGCTACCGATATCCCTGCATTGTTCACTAACCCCCACAGACCTGTTGGAATTATGAAGCAAGAGGATTTCTAATTGTCGGGCTTGATTCTTAAACAATAATTGATCATGATGTTGTTATATATGCTGTACATACCGTAATTCTACAATGAAGCTATGTGGCTGCGAATGAATTTTTCAATAAACCGTTATCTTACCCTTATCCTTAGATGTTTGGGAAGCTTGTTTGTATTCTAAGTCACTTCCTGGTAATAATATTCTAGACAGGCTCTACAACACATTTCTTCCTAGAGAGGGACAATTTACTGTAGGTGACCACTATGGACAGGTGGCCTTTATAGAAAGGTGGCTGCAAGACAGGTTTGACTGTCATTAAGGTCAACTTATATGACCAATATAAAAACAATTAAAAGAGTCAATGGCGCCTATCAGCAAACCACAGAGTTCCTGACATTGTTTTTTGGCCACCCACATACCTTTTATTAGGAAAATAGAGTGGGTGGGTTTTGCCTTACTCCGAACTGCTACCTGGTTGTTGCACTTTACTGTAAATTTTCTTCATAGTAAACAAAGTCATTAATCAATATCATATTTAGTGTGCCCCATACCACAAGATCCTGAATATTGCTAGTTCCAATAGCATCACTACCTGTTAAAACAACACTTTGAACTCATTTATCAGAGAATTTGAAAGGCTGCCATCCCTTTAGACCCTAAGCCACAACACCACAATTTAATGAAAAAATCAAGGTCTATAATTTGACATTAAAATCGGTCTATTTAGCAGGTTTAATAAGTGCTCCTTGGATGTGTGCCAGTTATCTGTGATACAGGCCATTAAGAGTGCACTGTGCTGTAATTTGACTCTTTGGCAATTCCATGCACTGTATCCTGTATGATATTTTGTATACTACAGTGGAACCTGTCTTTAAAGACCACCCAAGGGAGACAAGCAAAGTGGTCTTTATAGGCAGGTGGTCTTTACATGTACATGTATGTACAGATTCCTTTAGTACATGTTTCAATGAGAAACCATTTTCAAGGGCAACAAAAAAAATGTGGTCTTTGTAGACAGGTGGTCTTTCTATACAGGTGGTCACTAAAGCCAGTTTGACTGTACCTATTTATTTCAAACGAAAATGCTGGTGGTGATACCAGAAAATTCATTAGTCAATGGTTATATCAAAGAATTTTCTTCTTTTTAAAAATCATTATGGAATACATGGATAAAAGGCTTATGTTATACCAGACACATTTCATGTCATAATACATGTAATAATACAAAACTCGTTGACTTTTCTGTTCACTGTACTCATAAAGCATTAAGTTCCGATTCATTTTCCCTCTTAAAGCATACAGACCAAAAGGTACACGTACAAGCCTAATCAAACCCAGAAGAAGAACAAAATTCTTCAAAATTGCAAGGCTTTCAGCAACATCATAAGATAGCCTGGGCATAAAAGCTGTTGATTTAAATCAAATGCAATAGCTCTTACATGAGGAAGAAGAAGAAGAACATGATTTCAAATAGAGAGAGAGAGAGAGAAAGAGAGAGAGAGAGAGAAAGAGAGAGAGAGAGAGAAAGAGAGACAGAGAGACAGAGAGAGACAGAGAGAGACAGAGAGAGAGAGAGAGAGAGAGAGAGAGACAGAGAGATACATCAGGAGCTGTACCTGTAATCAGAAAGCATAAAATCTTCATCTCAGTCCCATACCTGTATTGCTGGGTAATGTTCTTTTGACTTCTTCTAAAGCAGCTTCTATATGTTCATGTTTTGTCACATCTAGAACCAGGGTCTTGGTGCGTTCTGAGGTTTCTTGGTCAATTTCTTCAGCTCCTTTAGGAGTCAGGCATCCCGCAAAGACGTGGACACCCATGCAGTCCAACTTTTTAACAAGGAGCTTACCAAAACCACTGTCACATCCTGTTATAAGAACATATCTGAAAGACAAAATTCAAAGATAGAGATTAAGCAATATCAGTTCATCTGGTTTGCAGAACCTTTGAATCTACTGTATGTTGGCAAATCCTACTTATGTAACTGTTGACTAATATTTGATACATTTCTTTCCTGCTGAGAGTGAAAGATTTATGTAACATTAACACACCTCCCCTCCCCCCTGGAATTATATATGGGAGCTGTGAGCAATTTTTGCACTAGTAAGAATAAGTAAGCGCTAGTAAGAGACAAATAAATATCAATAATAACGAAAGCACAGAAATATATAACTGTCAGTCTTTCATAAGAAAATTTCACATTTCCTGTACAGAGCATATCCCAAAAGCACTGTAAACAAATAAGTACATGTATTTCTTCCCATCATTTTCTTTCTTTGTCTCCTTCCTTCTTTCCTCCCTCCCTCCCTCCCCCCTCCTCCTCCTCCTCCCCCTCCTCCCCCTCTTCCTCCTCCTCCTCCTCCTCCTCCTCAGTAACAAACATGTACAGTTTTCTACACACACACACGTCACACATAATACACAAAACCCCAAAAATCGCTAGTAAATTACAGATATGACTTCAATACAATCATGCTTTGACAAACGTTGGCTTGCATTGTACACAGTCACATTGTACACCGTTCATAAAACATGAAAGTGTGTTGAACCCTTATTGAGGTTGTGAACCATATTATAGAATATATTTGCTTCATTCATTTCATGTAGCTTTAATAGTTCAGAAGCTCTTTCTCTTCAGGAGACAAAAGAGAAGTAGGGTACATGAGATCCAGGGTAGTGTTTCACAAAAACATCGCAAGTTCATTGACGTCCCAATGAAACAGGTGCATTACAATTCAAATGTGTTTTCAGGGGATGTCTATGAACAGTGATATGTATGACTGTCTTGTGAAGCAATGCAGATATGACTTTCATAAACACTTGATTTAACATGCAGGGTTGAAGTACAAGTAGGGGTGTGTGTTTACCTTAATACATCGATAAATGTAAACTGCCGGTTTGGAAATTGATCATAAATAAATATGGCCATACAATTACAAGTTTGTTTATGTAATGTTGAGCTCCTACATTCATAGTACATTGTACATGTATACATTTTATCTGCAGCTGCACACTAAAGTTATTTTCAGCCTAATCTGTAACCTACATGTAAACTCTGTTTTGAGCAAACTCCTAAATAATGTAGAATGTACATGTAGGCATGTAATGTATAGCTAGTGATCTTTATGAACTTCCAATAACTGAACTACATTCAGTTAGTGTTAATAGGTCATTTCCATGCCTACTTCTCCCCACCCTCGAAAAAAAACACAGATTGTGAGTAAAAGAGATCAAAAGAAAGAGGTCTTGTGCAGGGTCTGAAACAGATCAGACTTTAAAATACAGTGTATTCTCTGTGGTATTAAAGCTCATATTTCTTTTTAATTGCTTGAAATTCAAAGCTACATGTAGAGATTAATTCATGTGCTCTTGCAATCCCTCAGGCCGCCAAATAAATTGTGATCTAGTTCATAAACATCATTGAAATAAAATGTAAAAAATGTAGTACAATGCATCAAAATGTATTATGAATTATGACCATGAATGCAGAGACTGTGAACCATCTTTATACACCTCCAAATGTAAGTAGGCCTACCTATTCAAATTGAAACATATTTTGAGTACTTTATTTTCATCCTCAAAAAAGAGCAATTTAAGAGTATTGTACACTGATCAATTGACAAACTTTGGCTCATGTGGTAAGAGTTGTGGCAGTAAATGTGTCTATAACCCCAGAGGGGTGTTTCACAAAGACTAAGATCGACTTTAAGTTGGACTTAACTATGGCAGGCCGTTCATGCCATTGTATCATCATTTACTGGCATTGGTCTCTCAAGGGACATACAAATCATGGTCACAAATCGACAGAATTTACATTTGTGGATAGTTCATTATTGAAGGAAAAAATATTATCTAAAGATCATAATTTAGAGACCAATGGTGATAGCAATCAATGGCATGAATGGCCCGCCATACTTAAGTCCAACTTAAAGTCGATCTTAGTCTTTGTGAAACACCCCCCGGTTCCCCTTGCAACACAGAGACCCTGGCATTCTCCATGGAACTGTTCTAAAATATATGGTTTTTAAACGGTCATTCACCGATTCACTGTCTGACTCTTGTTCAGTGTTAAACCATTTTAGCATGTACAATACTCATGTACTGTATAATAATTTTGGTATACATGTATATTGTGCAATTGCAAACAATAGCCACTTCAGGTATCGACAGATTATTGTTGATAGCTGGTCACACCAGCAGTCCCTGAAGGGAGAGTTGAAAATAGGCCAATCAAATTAGTTCACTGTAGCTTAGATGATAATACCATTTCCCTGATAAGCTTTAAATAGCGAAAGTCAAATAATTTTTTTAAAAGTAAAATAACATGATCTATTAAAAGTATCAATTACCTTGCTCAAATCAAGTATTAATCCAATCATATTTTGCTTGGAATCAATAGCATTGGAGACTTTATTAATAAAATCAAGAAGAGCCGTCGATGCTGAGTGACCCTTACAAAAAACATATATTGTTACAATGTATGTTTCACCATTCAAAAACAAAAGTAACAAAACATTTCTTACATATATAAAATAGAGATGATCAAGCAATATATTTTGTGTGTGTAGAGATTTGACACTATACCGCATGGCCTACAGCATACTTGCCAACATTTGAAATTCAGAAAACTGAACGTACATTGACGCGGGGTCCAGGGGCCTTTAATAAACTTCTTGGTTTCTGCATGAAGCCCCATTATGCTAAATCTTGCCGACAATACCTGCAGTATGCATATTCCTCCCCTTTTGTGCTCGCTCTAAAGCAGGGAAATTGTTCCTTGTATTCCTGATGAACTGCTGAATTTGTCTCGCTGACACTTTTCCACTCATGGTTGCTTGTATTTTGACAGATTTCCTTCCGATAAGTTCCGTAATTAATCACAAATCATGTACCCTACGCCGCGACTGCACTGCACGTGATATACGTATCTCGCATATACGGCCGGAGTCATGCGGTGATCGTGAGCGATAGCGCTAGCGTGATGCGTGCACGCTGTGTGGTGCCTATGGCTTAGGGATTATGCATGGCACTCTATGGGCATTCTACACACACGCACCCTCATTATTACACGCTGCAAACAGAGATCAGCGCGGCACGCAGCAAACACGCTGCACGCATCTTGCGCAATGCAATCCTTCCAGCACTCATCGGATCGATGCTATGGAAAGCCGATTGGTATTTACATGTATACTACATGTATTCCCCCAAATTGGAACGTTCCGTTTTTTATGGCTCTAAAAACTTCAAAAACGAAACGGTACGGAACGGTTGGCAAGTATGCTACAAGTATAGGACGATGTAACATTTTAACAGTTAACATACATGTACAATGTACATATATGTTAACTGTATGCATACATATACATGTACAGTACTGTTTTTGAACTATTGAACTTTCCACATGTTGGTTGCTACTCAGCGAACCATATCAATAATTCAATTGTATTCTCTCAATAACTCAGTACCCTTGTTCTTTGTGGACGTCAAGAAGTTATTCAATAACCAAGGCCCAACCTCAAAGGGTACAATGGGCAAAGTTGCACAAAATAGAAGCCATAGAGGTACATGTGTATGTATGTCTGTGAATATCCCAGGTCATTCAATTCAATGTGCATTTCCAGACTTTGCACACTGTACAATGAAGACGTATTTATGTACAATGACGTATACTGTATGGGGAGAGGAGGACAGGCAATGTTGAAGAAAAAAAACCACTAAGAAGAACAAAAACAAACAAACAAAATAAAACATCAAGAAAACCACAAGCAATTCTTTCTGAGTTTTCAGTAGAGCTTGGGATCTGGGCCGGTATTCAATTCAATACTTAAGTTTAAAATATGAGTATTTTACTTAGTCTTCGGCATGGATAAAATACTTAGCCAATTTTGGTATTCAGTTCAAACTTTTGGCGAAATATTTTACCCTAAATTTACACAGCTCCCTACCAGACTTAAGCCAATTATTTGAAGGCCTTGATTGGCAGGCATATGGTTTTCTAATGCAGTATCATAACCTGCGCACAATTACATTAGCGTGCATTTCTTTTGATTGACCGTGTGATGTCACAATGCTTATCAGTAAGTTTTTACTTAGATTTTGTCTTACGTATGTAAAAGTCTAAAATGCGATTTGAATACGAGATAAGTAAAGTTCTTAGCTTAAGTAATTTACTTAGTAAATTTCTCCTTATTCTAAGTATTGAATTGAATGCCGGCCCAGGGCCCTGTAACACAAAGCTTGGCAATTGATTCTCCAATTGATTGATTGATCATACAATCATCTGGTTATATACATGTACATCATGGGGGGTGTTTCACAAAGACTAAGATTGACTTTAAGTTGGACTTAAGTATGGCGGGCCATTCATGCTATTGGTTGCTATCACCATTGGTCTCTAAATTATAATCTTTAGATAATATTTTTCCTTCAATAATGAACTATCAAAAAGTGTAAACTCTGTAGATTTGAGACCACAATTTGTACGTCCCTTGAAAGACAAATGCCAGTAAATGGTAAGAGCAAACAGTGGCATGAACGGCCTGTCATACTTAAGTCCAACTTAAAGTCAATCTTAGTCTTTGTGAAACACCCCCCAGGTCAATTGCAAAATAGTAGCAATCAATCGCTGACATTTATTTATGTTACAGGGTCTCTGGTACATATTACAAACCCTAAAAGTTTCCCTCGGGACTCCCCAATGTTAAACCATACATAGCTGGGGTACAGCACACCTTAAACCTAAATCAATTCAATCTGAACTCTACTAAGTATAGCTGTTCGTGTGGGCCCTGTTTTGAGGGATAATAGTGTACATTAAAGGTACTACACGTACAGTATGTCCCATTTGCAGGCCAAAATAATGAAAAGGTTAAATTCCAATGGCATTTGAAAGATAATACCAATTTAGAACTTCCCTCAAAACGAAAGGGCTTGAAAATGTCTTTTTGTCAGAAAATAAAGGCAGTTAGTTGTCAAATCGAATTTAGAGATTGCATTCCTTTTATTAAATAGTCTGATTTTCAGACCCTTGTACCAAATGGTTGTACGTTTTGTACTGCGCAAAGATTCAATCAGTTTAATTTTGGCCATTACAAGAAGTGGGTTATTGATGTACATGTAGACAAATGCTCATGTCCCTACAGCTCATTTTATGTATGATGTACAGTATGTTGTTACCAAAGAAAAAAAGAAGTCAGTCAGTCACTCAATAGTGTCTGACAGTGAAGTCTAGAAAGTAAACAGATTTCCTTGCCTAATTTGAATACTAGGACACTGCTAACATTTGAATTTCACTGATAGGGCACACGTGACATATTCATAATTCCTGCAAAGTTCTACAGAATGTGATGTTGGCTGCAAAAGGGATACACTGCCTTTAACAGGTGTATTCCTGTGCATGTACATTAAAGGTAATACAGAGCAAGTGTGAACATGATAGCCTTACAGTATGAACAGGCCCCTGATAGAG